>ML682232.1:2646217-2680075 GCA_007922195.1 Podocnemis expansa
CCCCACAGAGCAGGGGAGTGGGAGGGAGAGAGGCCAGCCGGCCACAGCAGCAGCAGCAGCAGCAGCAGCAGGAACAAGGGAGGAGGGAGCAGGAACAGCAGCAATAAAGGTGGTTGTGGTGGTGGTGGTAGTGGTAGTGGGGGAGCAGGAGCAGGAGCAGGAGCAGGTTCAGGAGCTGGTCAAGCAGAGCACCTTCTTCTTCGCCTTCCTCTGAGAAGGACTGCAGACAGGGGAGTTTGCGAGGGAAGGAGTTGGTGCCAGGTGTGTCCAAGGTAAGTGATTGGATTGTGTCTTTTTCCCTACAGGTGATTTGCTGACTGTGTATTTGTGCCTTTTTCCCTCCAGGTGATTTGCTTGTGTCTCTTTCCCTACAGGTGATTGCTGTTAGTTGTGGGACTGTGCTTGTGTGATTGAGTGAGGGCTGTTTGCACCATTGTTCCTTGATCCCCTTTAATCACCAGCCTCTAGCAGCCTTGTGATTGGCCTGCCCCCTGCGTGGCTAGCAAGGGGCAAGGGCTGACCTAGGCAGAGAAGGCCTTTAAAAGCCACTGCTTGAGCGACCAGAGTGAGCTTGCGAACAGGGGAGTTTGAGGAGGAGTTTGGTGAGACCAAGATGGTGAAGAGGAGCCGCACTGCTGGAGCAAGCACCCCTGCTGTTTCCTTTGCCACTGTTTGTAGCCAGACAGAGTGTCTGACAATGGATATCTCCACCCAGACCCTGGTGTGGATTTGCAAGGACTGTGGCCTTCATTTTCCTGCCACTGATTATCAGGCTAGGGAGATGAGCCTATGTGATAGGTGCCTTCTGGTGGCATCTCTCCAGAAGCAGGTAGGAGAGTTACAGGAGGAGGTGTCATGACTCAGGGGTATCTATGCCCTGGAAAAGTTCCTTGACAGTGTCCACGATGAGACCTGCAAGGAGGAGGTCCCTATCCTGGTGCCAAGGGCTACTGCCACAGCTCTAGAAATGGATGGGATGCCTATGGCAGAGGGGGGGACACTGGCAGCTGGTCACCTCTGGCAGCAGACAGTGCTCCACGCCTGCTCACATCCCACCATCCATTGTGATGAGGAACCATTATGCGGTGCTGGACATGATGAAGGAGGTAGAGGAGAGACCATCCACCCCAGAGGCTGGGGAGATCACAGCCACCTCACCTAAGAGGAAACGTAGGGTTATGGTGATTGGGGACTCACTCCTGAGAGGAAAGGAGGCACCCATCTGTCGCCCTGACAAGGCCTCTAGGGAGGTATGCTGCCTGCCAGGTGCCCGTATCAGAGACGTTACGGAGAGACTGTCAAAAATCATCTGCCCCTCAGACTACTACCCCATGCTTCTTATCCATGTGGGTACCAATGATACTGTGAGAGGTGATCCTCAGCAGATCAAAGGTGACTTCAGGGCTCTGGGAGTGAGGGTGAAGGAGTTTGGAGCACAGGTGGTGTTCTCCTTGATCCTTCCAGTCAAGGCTAGAGGCCTGAGGAGAGACAGATGCATCCTAGAGGTGAATGCCTGGCTGTGAAGATGGTGTGGTCAGGAGGGATTTGGCTTCCTTGACCATGGAGTCCTGTTTCAGGACAGAGGATTAACAGGCAGAGATGGCCTTCACCTGTCCAGGAAGGGGAAGAGCGTGTTTGGGCACAGACTGGCTGACCTAGTGAGGAGGGCTTTAAACTAGGTTCAACGGGGGAAGGAGACCAAAGCCCACAGGTAAGTGGCAATGTGGGAGATCTGGGGGAAGGGATGGAACTTGGGGGGTGTTGGGACTGTAGTACCAGGAATAAAAGAGAAGGTAGTTGGAACATGGGGGAGGGAAATCAAATAATTGTCTTAAATGTTCCACTGAAGCGCCAACACATGAGGAGAGTGGGGGAGGAGGACTCCAAGAAAAAAATGCAAGGAGGTATATGTAATAGAATTGAAAACCAAACTGACAAAGTAGGGCAATTGGCCGGGTATCTTAGGTGCCTATACACTAATGTGAGGAGCCTGGGAAATAAACAGGAAGAATTGGAAGTACTAGTGCAGACAAGGAACTATGATATCATTGGAATAACGGAGACGTGGTGGGATAGTGTGCACGACTGGAGCTCTGCCATGGATGGGTATAAACTGTTCAGGAAAGACAGGCAGGGAAGAAGAGGGGGAGGAGTACCACTATATGTAAAAGAGCTCTATGACTGCTCAGAGCTCCATTATAGAAGTGGAAGTGTGCCAGTAGAAAGTCTGTGGGTTACATTAAGAGGGAAAACCAACAAGGGGGATGTTGTGGTGGGTGTCTGCTATAGACCACCAGATCAGAAGCAGGAGGTGGATGAGGTGTTCTATGGACAACTAGCGGAAGCTTGTAGATCACAGGCCCTGGCGCTCATGGGGGACTTCAATTAACCTGACATCTGCTGGGAGGCCAATACAGCAGTGCATGGGCAATCCAGGAAGTTTTTAGAGTGTGTTGGGGACAACTTTCTAGTACAAATGCTGGAGGAACCAACTAGGGGCCTTGCACCTCTCGACCTGCTGCTCACAAACAGGGAAGAATTGATCAGGGAGGTAGAGGTAAATGGCAAACAAAGCAATAGTGACCATGACATGGTTGAGTTCAGGATGCTCATTAAAGGAAAGAAGCAAAACAAAAACCCTGGACTTCAAAAGAGCAGATTTTGGGTCCCTCAGGGAACTGATGGGCAGGATCCCTTGGGAAGCTAATCTGAAGGGGAAAGGAGTCCAGGAGAGTTGGTTATATTTTAAAGAAACCCTGCTGAGGGCACAGGAAGTTGCCATTCCAATTAGGAGAAAGAACAAACATGTGAAGCATCCAGAATGGCTTAGCAGGGAACTCTGCTCTGAGCTTAAACATAAAAAGGAAGCTTACAGGAAGTGGAAGCTTGGTCAGATGACCAAGGAGGCATATAAAGATATTGCTAGGGACTGCAGGGATAAAATCAGAAAGGCCAAAGGACAAATGGAGCTGCGGCTAGCGAGGGATGTAAAGGATAACAAGAAGGGGTTCTACAAGTCTGTTAATAACAAGAAGAGGATCAGGGATGGTGTACGTCCCTTACTAAATGAGGCAGGCATCCTCGTGACAGAGGATGAAGAAAAAGCTGAAGTGCTCAATGCATTTTTTGCTTCAATTTTCACAGGCAGGGTCAGCTCCCAGCCCACTACCATGGGTATGGCACATTGGAGAGAAGAAGACAGGCCCTTGGTGATGGAAGGTCAGGTTAGGGACTGCTTAAAGAAGCTGGATGTGCACAAGTCCATGGGGCCAGACGAACTGCATCCAAGGGTGCTAAGGGAATTGGCTGATGAGATAGCAAGACCGCTGGCCAGTATCTTTCAAAACTCATGGAGAACAGGGGAGGTGCTAGAGGATTGGAAAAAAGCAAATGTAGTACCTATTTTCAAGAAAGGGAAAAAGGAGGATCCAGGGAATTACAGACCTGTCAGCCTCACCTCAATCCCTGGAAAAATTATGGAGCAGATTCTTAAAGAATCCATCCTCAAACACTTAGAAGAAAATAAAGTGATCAGGAACAGTCAGCATGGATTTACCAAGGGTAAATCATGTCTGACCAATCTCATTTCCTTCTATGGTCAGATGACTGGTTTTCTGGATGCAGGAAGAACCGCTGATGTGATATACCTTGATTTTAGCAAGGCTTTTGATACAGTTTCCCACAGCATTCTCATTGGCAAATTAAGGAAGTATGGGTTGGATAGGTGGACTATAAGGTGGATAGAAAACTGGCTAGATCAACGGTTTCAGCGTGTAGGAATCAATGGTTCCATGTCTAGCTGGCAACCAGTCACGAGTGGTGTGCCCCAGGGGTCGGTCCTGGGGCCAGTTCTGTTGAACATTTTCATCAATGATCTGGATGATGGAAGAGATTGCACTCTCAGTAGGTTCGCGGATGACACCAAGCTGGGGGGACCAGTAGACACGTTGGAGGGCAAGGACAGGATTCAGGGAGACCTAGATAAATTGGAACAGTGGGCCAATAAAAATCTTATGAAGTTCAATAAGGACAAGTGTAAAATCCTGCATGTGGGACAGAAAAACCCCATGCACTGCTACATGCTGGGAAACATTCAATTAAGTAGCAGCAGTGTAGAAAAGGACCTGGGGGTCATGGTGGATGGGAAGCTAGATATGAGTCAGCAGTGTGCTCTTGCGGCCAAAATGGCCAATGGCATACTGGGCTGCATCAAAAGAAGTATTACCAGCAGATCAAGGGATGTGATCATTCCCCTCTATTCTGCACTGGTGAGGCCACATCTAGAATACTGTGTTCAGTTTTGGGCTCCCCACTACAAAAAGGACAGGGACATGCTAGAGAGAGTCAGAGGAGGGCAACCAAAATGATTAACGGGCTGGAGCACAAGCCCTATGAGGATAGACTGAAAGGATTAGGCTTATTTAGTCTGCAGAAGAGAAGATTGAGGGGGGATTTGATAGCAACCTTCAACTACTTGAAGGGATGCTCCAAGGAAGATGGAGCTCGACTGTTCTCAGTGGTAACAGAGGACAGAACAAGGAGCAATGGTCTCAAGTTGCAGTTAGGGAGGTTGAGGCTGGATATTAGAAAAAACTTTTTTACTAGGTGAGTGGTGAAGCATTGGAATGAGCTGCCAAGGGAGGTGGTGGAGTCTCCATCTTTGGAGGTGTTTAAGGCCCAGCTGGACAAAACCATGACTGAGATGGTTTAGTGGGAGTGGTCCTGCCTCTGGCAGAGGGTTGGACTAGATGACCTATGAGGTCCCTTCCAACCCTATGATTCTATGAAGTACAACAAACCAGCCACTTTAGCAATATATTTTCTGTATTCATTATCTTTCTGAATTAGGTGATACCAAACAACAAAAAAAAAGGCAATGTAACATAAAATATGTTTTGTTATTTTGATAAAATTTAAAACATTTCATTAGAATACACAATATTTTCAAACCATCAGCTGTACACACAGTTACTTTTCTTCACATGGTAAAATATGTTCCTCTATCAGCTGCCTACAATATTTGGATCCAATACTGAAATATCATCTACTAAACTAGGGCACCTATTTCTACATTAAGCATTCAAATGACACCTAGAAAAGGCTCCTGGGATGTCTAAGTGACGATTTAGACTGAATTCCTTAGCTTAAGGATGCCAAGTTTGAAATTGGTTTCTTTAGTTGTTTGTGACAAAGTACTGTATTGTGACACTTCCCCATAGGCCAGAATGAAGATACTGGTAGTTTTGTATCAGCTGCACCAGACTGTCCTGTATAAGTGCACAGTAATACGTTCTCCTTGGCAAGACCAAATATTTCAGATATACCTCTTAACTCTCTTTTAAGTACCTTTGTTCTTTATATTAAATTGATTCTCACTCACCAAAGTCATTATATAGGCAAGAGTTTCAAAGAGGCAAATAGCCATCAGGCTCCTAAATCCTACTGACTTGCAGTAAGAATTAAGCACCTATCTTCTACCAGTGCCTTTGAAAACCTACTCCTAAATCTCATAAATCTTTAAAAAATGAGGTCTCTTTTGGCTATAGGAACACACAGGAAAATGGATGTTCGACAGAAAATTAAGAAAGATTTATGATCAGAGTGGCTATAACTATTTCAATTAATTTGCCCCAGCTCAATCAGTTGTTCAACTCCACCCTGACTTTGGGTTGCTCACTCCCTAATGTGAGGGAGTCATAACAACCAAGATTTCAGTACATATGAAGTCTTTCTAACCAGATTGCTAAATTAACACATTATGAAAATCTGTGATATGTAGAACAAATATTTACTGATGGAATATTCTCATTCACTATCATTATGTCACAGAGTTAATAAAAAAATGGTCGCATTTTCTATACTCACAAAAAAAATTTTTCATCCCATACTGGATTCAAGTTTCCAAAGATAGTTTTAGTTCTCCGTTTGGTTTTGCCAACTTGTACTGTAACGTAGGGATCACTTGAGCCTGTTTTATCCTTAGCTTGTAAACCCTGAGCACAAACCACTGCAACAAAAATTAAACAAACATGTTTTATCACCTCAGGTTTTGTAGTGAATAAAACACATGCAACAGTAAGCCCCCCTCACCACCACCACCAAAGGAGAAAAAAACTCAATGTATGGAAAATAGTTAGTTAATGGGAATTCAAGGAGAGTGCCTACAAAATAATCATTTTAACTTTTGTCAGCTGTGGACCTGAGGCAGAAATTACTGGGTGTTTCCTACAGCCTCAGTTATGAAGGTTAAACTAGATTACTATAATGGCCCTTTTTGACTGTAAAATTTGTGCATCTAGACAATGTGTAATAATTTAAATGCAGCATTTACTTTACTATATAGGGTATATGATACAAAGCAAATATTTTCTGCACCACTGATTACTGGGATCCCCTTCTGAAGCTGTGGTTTCAATGTATTGATAAGCAGCATAATGTTACAGTCTAATTCAGTTCAAGTCTTATGATAGGAAAGGCACAAGAGAATGTACTATAGGAAAGGCTTTCAAAATCAAAAGAATGAATTTTTGTTTGCACTGGCAAAATGTTTGTCCTCAATTTTGCAACTAAGCCTGGATATTCTTAACAATCACTTTGCCCTGTCGTTCCACCGCAGCATACTTTGGACAAGTCTAGTGTAACTAAAAATATTTTCACAATACTATATAGCATTCTTAGTCAGCCAAAAGCTTTCAGCAACAATGGAGACTGCAAACTACACAGAGTTCCCCTGATGTGTAGCTCAAAAGCTTGTCTCTTTTGTCAACAGAGGTTGGTCTAATAAAAGACATGACTTCACCTGTCTTATTTATTTAGCTGTGTATACATTCTTCAGAATTCATGATGGCTAATGTATATATACCTGTGGTAACTATAAAATACATATCACTTGGTTTTCCCCCCATCATAATTCATAACACTGGAGATCTCTCAATTGAATGCAAAATTGTCAAATTACAGCCCACCAAAGCCAGAATAACTTGCGGATGAAAAACGTGTCATGGCTGCTAATATCAGCAGAAATTTGTTTTATTATTTTGAACATATTGTTTAAAAACATCTTGATGGTACCATTTCGTTAACATTTCCTGCTGTCAATCACATGGGATAATGAGGCTCACCATGTACTCAGAAAAGTGACTGTATAAAATGGTACTTTCTTAGTCAGCAGATCTGTTCTCCGTGTACATTCAGTGTCCGATATGCTGACTTTAGTGAAAAAGTAAGTTTTTATTACTGTTAACTCCTGTCATCCCTATAGAATCCCCCGAAGAACTGTGTGTTCAGTGGATTTGCATCTGCCTTGCACTTCACTGTTAGCAGAAGGGGAGGTTTTCAAAGTCACAAATGGCAAACAGGTGCCCAATTCCCTCTGATTGTCGCATGTCAGGTTGTCTTTTGTGCCTCTGAAAATCTCTCCTGGAATTATTAACTAAGTTCCAACTGCAGAACCACCTGTGTAACCTCCTTCTGTCCTCATTTACACCTGTGAAATCACACTGAATGCAAGAGACTTGCATAGATACAATTCAGAGAATAAACTGAGGATAATGGAGCCACGCAGCAGTAACTGAGAGGGGATTTGGACTGCAGAGTCTGTACCCGGTGGTGATTCATGGCCAAAAGGACCCTGTTGGACTTTCAGAACAGGTTCATTGTTTAGGGCTAGCCATCAGGGAAAATAAAGATTCATAGTCTGAGTTACAAATTAAACACATTTGAAGTGGGAATAACTAAGGCATAACAATGTGGAATTATACAATGTGGAATTGTACAATGTGCCATCTTACAAAGTGATTTTGCAGAGAAAACTTCCACTTTAAGGGGATACCTCAAGGAGCCTAATTGTGGTGGGTACACTGGAGCACGGCTAGGGAAAGACAGTTCAACAGAAGAAGATAGGGCAAGACTCCAGTCCCATGTTGCTGAACTGGGAAAGTGGTATCCAGAGTTCTGTGGCTCGAACCAAAGCTAAAAAATTCCCTTGCATGGAGGTAGATAGTGAATTATACTGAAAAAAAACATTGCATGTAATGAAGCGCAACACCCAGGTGGTACACAGATCTGCTCTTCCTATTCCAAATTATTAGTAGCACTGGAGTCTGCACTCTGCAGTTTGCTGGAGAGGAAAGGTGGTTTTGTTGTACTGGGTCTGGATCTGGAATCTATTTTCAAACCAGTCAACACAATTATGCTGAAGATTGGGATAATTACGCTGTCTCACCTCACAGAGTTATATGGCTAAATCCATTAATGCTGGAAGGACTTTGAGCTCCTGAAATGGAAGGTGCTATACACGGAAATGCGTTGTCATGGATTTGTATGGTGCCTAGCATAATGAGATGCAGGTCCACGACTACGAATCCCAGGACCCACAAAGCACACAAGTGATAAGAAAGCTTTATTTTCATGATATCATTTTGTTGTTACCACAGAAACATTTAACTTGTATGATGTAAATCTTTGTATTTTGGATGTGAAAATACACAGCCATGTGCGCAGAGAACTGTGTTGCAGTCTCCCTTCCTAGCAGATATCTATAAAAGTTGTTCTCTTTTGGCTCAGCAAGCCTCTGCCTGAATTTCTGCCTAGCTCCTATTTTCTCCTCCTAGCCTGGACCACTCAAACTCGGTCTCTCCTCAGCCCACATCAGCACTCTCCTGACTGCCTTTAATCATCCTTGCCTCCCCCCACCACCTGGAGCTTGATTCATAGCACAATGAAGTCAGTTACAGTCTTTCTGTTGATTGCAATGGGCTCTGAATCAGGCCCCAAGTCAGGACATGCCCGGGTAGACATGACTACAGCTTTGCTGTCTCCAAGCACCTCTCTCAGGCTTCCTTCACACAGTTCCAAGCAAGAGAAGGTGTGATTAAGAAAAGTTGCCTCTTTTCCTGAGGGAGTTCTAGTTCTGTGCTCTGGCTGTGCGAACTGGGGAACATTCATCTAATGGCTTGAATTCTGAACCATTAGAGTCCACAGAAATGTTACCACTGACATCAGTGAGAATCAGATCAAGTCTTTAATGGCTAACCTAGTTGTGTACCATCTGGTCCAGAGATTTTGAATCTATCATCTCATTCTACCCAGTGGTTAAAATATGAGTGGATTCATATATTTCCTCAGTAACACATTAAGATGATTAAGCAAGGAATCCTGTGACACTTAAAGACTAATGAATGTATTTATTGCATGAGATTTTGTGGGATAAATAAATTTGTTAGTCTTTAAGTGCCACAGGATTCCTTGCTTGTTTTGCTGAACTAGACTAAAATGTCTACCCCTTTGGAACTTGGCAACATTAAGATAATTTCATCTTTATACGCTGCCTGTGCACTTTCACTTAATTCATAGGCATAAACTATTATATGGATGTTCCATCCTGTGTCTCACAGCACTATGCATTTATCTGGGTTTTTCTTCCATGCAGAAATACAACATCTGATCATAATAGTATTGAAGGTGTATAGTGAACTACATTAGAAAAACCCAGGATATTGCATGTAAAGAACATCCATCTTGAGGGCTAAATTAAACATAGCAGTTTACAAGTTGATCATTTTGTGTTAAAAATAACCCATTTCACTAAAACATGCATTAATGCTTAATAAAAAGCAAAACTTTAGTCTTATTTTATTGTATGCATAAGTGGGTGGTGAAAGCTAGAAAGGGTTTTAAAGCTTATCTTCTGATCCGCTATGACAGGACATTGAAATCCTGGAGAGGAAGGTAATGCATAATTCACTTCTAATATCAGAATATGGATTACTTTTAATATCATTAAAGTTAAATTAAATTAATGTTGAATCTACTTTAAAGGCCATTTAATGTTTCATGTCACTAGCTTTTAATTCTTCAGTCTTGCAGTTAAATTATTTCATGCAGTAGTATCATATGAAAAGAGGTAAGTTTGTGCAACAAACTGCAATTTTTATTATATTTAAGTTTTCTGTGCTGATATTTGAATTGAGAAACTAAAATATATAAGCATGACATTTCTTGTTCCTGAGCTTTCATGCGAACTAGGAACATGTGTGAGCTCCTGGTCAAATTCAAAGGCTAAGAACAGTTAGCAGTCTTGAGAAGATATGCTAGACAAAAATCACTTAACTGGAACACAACCTTATCCAAGCAACAAAAACAGATGGAGTCTCTCATACCAAAGAGATCAGAAGTGTTAGCTGGGGTGTTCTTAGCATTTCAACAATTAAAAACCCACAAGGAGATAATCGACTATAACCCGTGCAATTGATCAATATTAGCAAAATCTCTAGCACAGGAGGCACTGGTAGGAAGCAGAATAAAGAAGAACAGTCAGTTACCCTCTCATCCTAAAAAAGGAGGAGTTATGTCATAGACAAAACATCAAGTTAGTTTACTGACTCTGTCTAGACAATCTTCAGGATTTTTCCTATCACTCAAGCTTCCAGTTAACCTGCTATTGAACCAACCATTTAAAGATATCCCAGTGATAAAATTTAACATGGAATTTCATCTTAGATTCTAGATACACTAACTCAAATATAGGACTTGGGAAGAAAGAACTCATTTCAAGATGAGAACATTTCAATATGAAAATTTCATTGGGAAGGGGGAAAAAACCCCTTACCTGTGATGGTTATTTTTGCCGACCACTTGGATGTCCCATCCAACACACTTTGTTTAGCTGCCTTTGTGTATTGCACAAAGTCTTCTTTGGAAATCTGAAACATTTCCTGAATCATTTCAAATACTTCAGGCCTTTTTCTCTCCCTAATCTTCATTCTTTCCTTCATAGCAGTAATAATATTCTGGGTCTTATCTTCAGCACCATGCTTAGAACTCTTCTCTACAGCTCCTGAGTTTAAAAAAAACCAAAATGATCCACATAGTCCGAGAAACATTGGCACAAGTGACATCATATTATCATGTTTCATTTTCACTTTTAGAACCCCAAGCCAATATTAGGTGCAATGGTGGAACACAGCTCTTCCAAACTTTCTAAACTAGATGTCCAAGTGAAATCCCATTTGGGAACATCCAAAGCGACATAATTCTCAGTCTATACTGAAGGGTAGGACTTTAATTTTACCTGGGAGGACACTGATAAGTAGAGTACTTCACATTTCACAATACCACACCATGAATTAGTCTTAAGCTGTGGCCACTACAACTGACAAAGAACGCACCTGAAATGACTGTCTGTTGGGGAAACTGTCTGTCTACATTAGAGTTTGCAGGATTTGACCCTGTACTCTGCCTCTGTCACAAAGTAAGTATATTTCACTATTGTGAATTTTAATCATTGCTCTTTCAGATACTTTAAATATTACTCTCCCTTTCTGAGCACCTAATATAATACCATTTATATTTCCTTCTTTTTTAAGTTTCTTTAGGGATTAATTAAAATTCTTCCTGCTAGGGACACTGATAAAAGGAGTCAAAAGAAATTTCATGATGAATGGGAAACTCTGATTTTCAAGTCACAGACTATGCCAATTATTATTGCATTGCATGACGGTTATAGATTTAAGTCAGTCACTGTTTCCATTATAAACCCCATTTATCAGAGATACGATAACTTGATCAAGAAGTACTAATGATTTCAGATGCTTTCTTGAAAACTCCTACATAAATCCCAGAGTTTGCAAACACTGTATACACTTGGGGAATTTTGTCCCCATGCCCTCATGGCGGAGCATTTCCACAAGACTACATTCAAAAGTCACATCAGCCAAGCATTACAGGTAAAAGCCATTCCACCCACACAAAGCCTGAGTGCATGGGATATTAGATCTGCTATCTCTTTTGTCAGGTAGAACAAACTGAACCCCAATTGGCAGTCCAGGATGGCCAGCCTAGGATCAATGAAGGGTAGCACACTCTAGTCACTAGCAACCCGTCTGAGCATTCTTCTGGAAAGCTCAATACACCAAGAAAAGATGTGGCAAGATCTGATTTCATGGTAGCTAAGGACTCTCCTGCTGGCTCTTTAAGCCAACTTTCCATTCGCATGAGGGTCTGAAACACTGGCCAGCATTTGGCCCTTGTTGACTAAATTTTGGTTGTAAATGGTTACATAATTCGAGGTATGTCGTTTCTTCCAAGCTGGAGTACTGGAACAATTTAGACAAATTTTGCAAAGAATGCTGCTCTAGGAAGAGTAGAAGGAAAGAGTGTGTGGTGGGGCACTGAATATTTTGAATGAATATCTTGAATATTTTAACTAAAAAAAGGAAAGGATGTTATTAACCATCACACTCAGAAATGATGGGAGCCTCCATTATTCTGTCTGCAGCTGTCACAGTAACCCAGTGCCAGCTTGAAAAAAGAGATGTACAGTCTTCCTCAATGGTGGGATAGCAATCTGAAGACGTGCCAATACATGCATATGTCAAAATAGGGAAAAGCCCCTTTATTAAAAGCAGAGGGGGTTCAAGAAAGATAATGAATGTATTGCTTTGTTTCAACTGCCTCCGATTCTTGGATGACAAGTTCCAAAGGGGCAGTCATGTTAGTCTAGTTCAGCAGAACAAACAAGGAATCCTGTTGCACTTTAAAAGACTAACAAATTTATTTATAGCGTAAGTGTTCATGGAAGAAAATCCCACTTCATCAGATGCTTGAAGATAGAAAACTGACAGAATGGGAGGAACATAAATGCAGGTAAGTGTAAGTCATAGGATCAAGTCAGTTCCTTTTTCTTCAAACTCCCATTTTTGTTCATTTCTCAAAATGTATGTGGGTGGCAGATGATACCAAAGGATAGTGCCTATGTGATTGTACTTTATCTAAGTATATACTTAGGGCTAGCTCTATTCTACTTTGAAGCATCTGACGAAGTGGGATTTTCTCCCACGACAGCTCATGCGAAAAATAAATCTGTTAGTCTTAAAGTGCCACACGACTCCTTGATTTTTTTTTTTCTATTCTGCTGTCAGGAAAAGTGGTCAAGAAAGGAAACAGAATATTGGGAGCAGCAAACCTTTCAGCATCTCTCTACTCAGGTGACTCAGTTAGTATGGAGGGACATTTGCTGGTTTGTTTAGGGCAGCAGAACTGCTAGAGCTTCCCACGTACCAAAAATACACAAGAAGTATATCTAAATAGAGTCACAAAACTAAGGAGGGTATTGTTAAAAATTCTTCCCAGCTGAAGGCTGAAATTGTATTTCATGAATGGAGAATGTACAAGGCTTGAAGATATTCCTCCTTCTAAATGTATGCACTGATCACTGCAATGCTTCAGAGCTAACTCTACAGAATTGTAAATTCCTCTAGGGCAGTGGTTCTCAACCACTGAGTCAAGACACATTACTGTGTTGCCAAATAGCAGTAAGAGTGCTACAGAGAGCCAGGGAGATGGCTGGATTTGGGTTGGGGAGGGGTGCGGTGGGCTGGTGTGTCCTTTAGGGTAGCAATAAGCCGCCAAATGTGTCATGACTCGCAAAATGTTGAGAACTGCTGCTTTAGGGAATGAAAGCATTTCTGAAATCCACCGCTACATATTGCACTTGAGGAATATGATGTTTTAGGTGTCTGATAACAATTTGGATAGATGTTGCTGTTGTTTGATTCACACTGTGGGCCAAATTCTGCAATTACTCATTCCTTACTCAGGCAACACTAGCTTTGATTTCAGTGGGAGATTTCCCTGAGTTAGAACAATAGGCTTGGATCCTGGCTATGTATTTCTTCACTGACATCTATCCCAGTGTACATTTATTTATTTAAAACATTGCTTTCTGTACTATCCATGTGAGATACATGCTTTGTTTTCATGAAGGTCCCAGGAGGGCATAACTTATATAACCTTACAATAGCAGACTTCGATTCAACACAGGCAATTTAATGTAGAACACTAATGCTGCTGGCAACAGTGACAATTGCCATTTCAGGTACATTTATGCTGACAGGGCTGCTTAAAATAAAGGATTAAAAGTCTCTCAAAACCCGAAAATGTGGGCATCTGTTTAATGAAGCCAATAATTTATTCCGACTTTTTATAACCACAGTCAACAAACCTCTCTTCGACAGACAGTTTTAGCCCTAGGCATTTTGAATTTAATATGCTGGTTGGAACAAAAGGAATGACTGCAGTTTGAACTGGATAAAGGAAAAATATGCCTATGGTGGAGCGAAATTCCAAGCACATTTGTAAAACGTGACAAATAAATGCCCATTTTTTAGAAATACGGATCACAGAGCTGTTTGTGCATCTTTCAAGAGCCACCTAATCTTGGCTCTGTCTCTGTCCCAGTTGGGGAAACCTGTACATTCCCCATGCTGCAAATAAAATGATTACACTGCCATATCACTAAAAGTATACTGGAAGCCCTTCAAATTGTGTCATTTTTTACCTGAGTTAAACAGACAAGGTTACCTTATCATATACCCTGCAACCCAAAATATAATTTGTGTAAGAAAAACATACCGAACATTGCAAATAAAATATCACATTATTCAGTCACCTTGGGCAAGAGACTGTATACAAATAGTGTTAGGAATATATAACAGAGAGTCAGACCCTTGGCCGTGATGAGGCAGTGTTATGAGCAATGCTTTGTGGCTGCTTTTTTGTTTGTTTGTTTTTTCTAATTCTGATTTTTGGTGATCAAGACTTCTGGCATGTAAGCTGGCCTTCTGCCATAAAGAGCTCTTTCAGTATTTACGGTAACTGAGGGCAGCATAATCATCATGACCATTAGCAGCTGTAGAGCACTTTACATTTCCAAACCCCATGCAACATTATCTAATTAGCCTTCCTCAGACAATTCCTGAGGGGTACATGGAGGTACAGAAGGTATTATTATTCCCTTTTTACACAAGGTGAATCTAAAACAAAGTGGGATTAAGTGACTTGCCCTGCAATTAGAATTTGGGAGTTCCAGCTCGGAGCTTAATCTGTGGGTGTACAATCTCTCTTCTATGATGTCGTTGAATGCTACTGTTTCATTTTCATGAAATTTTTCTTTGAGGTTCTGTCAAGTTCATGATCCAAGAAAAGGCTATCTATCTGTCTGACCGGCTGGATAGCCAGCCAGCATGGGGACTTCAGTGGAATTTTATAGGATTTTTAGAGTTAATTGTCTTCATTATTATTATTATTGTGTCTGAAGAATGCTGGGCACTTTACAGAATGTGAAAGACAGATTCATTTGTGGCCATAAGACAGGCAATGGCTTGACCCACTGCAGAAGACTGGAAAGGCAATGGCTGAGATGAGAGTAGAATGATAGAAGGTGAATTCAGTGGGATATGTGACACGTTAGCACCATCTTCTATGGCTTTTGATCCCTGAGATTCTCTGTGGTTGATACTGACAAATACATAGTTTATGAATAATGAAGACTGAAATTCCAGTGAGCAAAGATTTCTGAACTGAAAAACTAGACATGCTTAGAAAAAAAATCCTTAAAACACACTGAGGCTAAGTGTCTATGCAAGACTAAATACCAGCTGGGAGACCAAGTGATTTCAGATTTTATTGGGGAGGTGAGCAGCTCTAGGGGGTCCACAGACAGGCTGGGAGCAAGGGCTGGATGCCACTGGGGTCTTGGGTTCCTATGGAGACCCCAGCATCCGGCAGGCAGGGAGTTTTTAAAACTACTGCCTCTTGAGCATGCTTAGACCATGCTCAGGAGAGTAGCCTTTGGGGGGGCGAGGTGCAGCAGCTCTGGCCAGGTAAGGGGGGATGGAAGTGGCTCTGGGAAAGGGTTGGGGGGAACAAGGTAATGGGTCAGAGAACAGCCAGTGGGCAGGGGAGACTTAAGGGCAGGGGCAGGGAGGCTCTCCTGGAGTAGCAGGGGCTGGATTCTGCAAGTGGAGGCTCCCCTGGAGCAGCGGGGGCCTCATTCTGCCAGCAGGGGCTGGATCCTGCCAGCGGAGGCTCCCCTGGACCAACAGGGGGCCTCATTCTGCTGGCAGGGGCCACATTGTGCCCTGTGGTGACATGGCCATGCAGGCTAAAAATGCAGCTGGGGGGCCACAGAGGGGTTTTTCCCCCATAAAAAGGGGTCCCCAGCCTGGAAAAGGTTGGGAGACACTGCTTTAGAGGGTGTGAATGAAAAGAGCTGGGTATTCTCATTTCTTTGTCATAATAAGTGAGCTGACATCAATGACCCTAACATGGACTGGAAGAAGGGTCCCAATCCCTGTAGGATGGTAGTTCCTGGTGTGACATCAGGGAACCTGGTGGTGCTCACTGAGGGAGTGTCCCCTAAGTGGCCGGAAAGCACAAACCCACTGCCTGTGACTGATTACATGCAGGAGGCTGGCATGAACTGACTCAGGAGTGAGTGGTCACCTGGCATAGTGAGGTAAATTGGGGTTCAGGAGTAGAGATCAGGGAGTTACAGAAGCATACCAGACCAGATTCTGGGAGGGGAATGTCACACAGTAACCAAAGCCAGAATCTGTAAGATGGATTGTGACAAAAGCGTTGAGCATGTAATATGACACACCACTCAATGGTGCTTTAATTTCTTGCATGATGAAAGTGCTGAGAGGGATTTTGATATGTAGCCAAATTCTGACAGCAAGAATCTCTATTTCTACCATGGATGACGAGACTTTAACTCAAGCAGATAGCCAGGGCATACTATACTAGACAGGTGGGTAACAACAGTGAGTGTGTGAACAGATAAATTCATGCAATTTAAAAAATTGGTTAATTGGTTAATAATAGCACAGCTGTCCAGTGAGGTCATAATTAACTACATGTCTTTCAGTTCTTTACTTGCTGTGTCTATGCCAATGAAATATCCCCTGGTGTTATTAATGAGTTTCAACCCAGCAACACAAGGTGAACTATGAAGAAGCTGAGTGGCTTGAGGAAAAAAAGAAAACTCCCCATTGTATGCTGCACTTCCTTATCTCTTAAATACTACTGATAACATTTTCTTTATCTTATTTTAAAGAGAACCTCCCCCAGCCTCAGAAAAACCTACTGAAACTATTAGATTACTAAGTCAAGAAAGTAGTAAGTATTGCAAAATAAGCAAACATCATTCTTGAATGTATTAACTGGGGTATTGTAAATAAGACATGAGAAGTAATTCTGCTTTACTTGGCCCTGATCAGGCCTCAACTGGAGAACTGTGCCCAGTTCTGGGTGCCTCATTTCAGAAGAGATGTGGACAAAGTGGAGAAAATCCAGAGAAGAGCAACAAAAATTATTAAATGCTTTGGAATACTTGACTTATGAGGGAAAATTGAAAGAACTGGGTTTGTTTAGTCTGGAAAAGTGGAGACTGAGAGGGGATATGATAACAGTTTTCAAGTACCTAAAAAGTTGTCATGAATAAGGAGAAAAATTATTTTCCTTAACCACTGATGACAATACAAGAAGAACAGGCTTAAATTTCTGCAAGAGAGGTTTAGTTCAGACATAAAAAAAAAATTCCTAACTCTCAGGGTGATTATCCACTGGAATAAGTTGCCTAGGGAGACTGTGGATTCTTTTATCATTGGAAATTTTTAAGAACAGGTTAGACAAATACTTGGCTCCACACTGAGGGCAGGGGATTGGACTCTATTACCTCTCATGGTCCTTTCCAATTCCATGAGTCTATAAGCAGATGATTATAGCTAAATATACGCTTCAAAACTGAACAGTTTTGGTGCCAGAGTTGCTATGATTATTAATAATGTGTTATCTATACAGGCATCAACATCATATAATAGACAAAAGGTAAAGGGGGTTGAAAAATATTTGTGGCACTATCATCTAATTTTTTTCTTTTTAAATAGATGCAGTATGCTCTTTTGAAAAGGAGATATTTTCTATCACCTTATTCTGTTTTTGCTCCTTCTTTTTTAGGTTCTTTCCCCCAGGACATTGCAGCACAGAGCTGACTACTTTTTAAAATAGGTTTGCATTTTTAATTGCATTCTATTTTTGCAGAAAAAATTGACAAAAACTCCACCTAACTGATGTATAATGTCTATTGTATCAGGCCACATGTATTCATTACGATTCCTTTATAACAACCACTCTGAACAGCAGATTTCTCAGTGGAAGAACTCCATCATTTTTATGGCTGGTGTATTCATATGTATTTATTAATGTTGGGGTACAATTGAAAACAATAAGATATTGAGGACCTAAAATTGAACAAAATGCATTTACAAGAAAATTTCTAATTAATTTTTCTTTGTAACAATTCACAAATAAAACTAGACTTTGAATGAAAAAAAGTATATCTGAGAAATGTGGATGTTAAAGAATCATGTTTTCCATACTCCTCTTCCCCTTTCTAATAGATTAAGGATAGCACAGAATAACATATAATGATTCAGAACATTAAAATGCAAAATGAAGAACTTTTAATGGTAAAATTAAGAATTTTGATAGCTATATTTTTAATGATTTGTAATTATATATAGAAAATGAGTATAAATGAGGTAATACATAGGTTAGGCTTTTGTTGGCATAACTGTGGTTTTCACAGGAGCGGGGGTGCTGGGGATTCCACGGGATGGCGCTCACTCCGGCCCCTGCAGCAGCGGGCTCCAGCCGGGCGCCCGGGACCCTGCCACCAGGATTGGGGGCAGTGCCCCTCTGCACTGCACCCTGTGGGTGCCTGCAGTCCCCTCCACCAGCCAGAGGACACCCCTCAGCACCCTGGCCAGGGTGCTGAGGGGGCAGCCCTTCCTCCCAGGGTGCTAAGCACCCTGGGAGGAAGGTCAAATGTTGTTTCGGAACACTTTGTTCCGAAACAACATGTCCGCACAGGGCTATTTTGAAACCACTGGTTTCGAAACAACCCTGTTTCGAAAAAAAAAGTGGTTTAAGCCGTTCCGAAAGAACAGCGGCCATTTTGAAGCAAGCAGTTTGCTTGTTTCGAAATGGCCGTGCGTCGTGTGGCCATGGCAGTTCTTATTTCGAAACAACCTCTGTTGTTTTGAAATAAGAAGTGTGTGTGAACATACCCTATAAGTGATAATAATTCTGTTTGAAACTGTACAAATTTGAAATTGATTAAGCCGAATGGGGTGGACTTGAGACTCAGTTCCACGATTTTTAATCCCAACAACTGCTATTTACATAGCTTCTCTGCGGCCATGAAGAGAGAATTTTGTAAGGTAATGTGATTGCAGAAGGTATATTATCGTGACAGTAATAACTAGCAGGAGCATTTTCGTTTTTGTCCTTTTTCTGACATTTACCTATATTTTGAATGAAACAAAATGAACAGAGCATTATTTCACACAGTTTCAGTTGGTTTTGGTGAGATTGTTTACAAGAGAAAGTAGATGATATATTGGTGTCACAAGAAATTATTTGTACTGAACAGCAGAGGCAACTGACTAAATATTTCAAATGGCCAAGGCAAATAAACAGTAAGGGCTTCATAGATGGATGGCTAGATCCTCCGATGGTGCAAATCAGCATAGTTCGACTGATTTCACCAGCTGAAGACCTGCTCCTTCACTTCAGTGGATGTCTATCAGCATATACAGTAAGTCAGATGGCATGAAACATGGTAAAAAATATCAGCTGTCACAAAATACTCACTCTGCAAACAGTCAGCATTCAGGAGGTCTTGGCACTTCTCATGACATTTGACACCACATTCCGTGCATTTCATGCCTTGCCTGGCTATGCCCCAAAGGAGACCTTCACATTCGTAACAGTATGTGGGAGTTGTAGCTGTCCACACTTCAAAGTTATGAGGAGTGGTTGATGACATTGGATAGATTAAAGCCTGCAATGTCTTTTTGAAAACATGCATTTTCTGTGGGATGGGGTGGGAAAAAAACAAATTAATTAAAGACATCTTAAATTTAAATGTTCTTTCACAATTAAAATATATTTTATGAATATCAAAACTTTACAAAATATCAGATTATAAATCAAATTATTCATTCATCAGGAAAATATTCATTTAGTCCTTTCACCTCATACTTTGAAGAACAGGTTGCCTGGGATGACCTAGTTTAACGGATTACATCAAGAGCGGTGTTAAGAGGTATTCAATCAGCCAATTATATTTTTGACACAGAGTCCAGTATAATTCATTTTTTCACCTTGATGGCAGAAATGCAAAAAGTCATGAGCATTATATTTTCAGATACTTTTTGAGCAATTACCTGATATAGGGCCTTTGAATATATATTTGCTTCCTACAGGGGACTTGTCTGACTAAAAACATTGCATGGAATGTCTCTCTATTATGCAGGAAATGCCTTCTCTTCAGTCTCATTTCTGTTTTGTCTTTCCACAGAGTTGAAGTGGGCAAGTTTCATGAGCTCCACTTTTACTGCTTCCCCACATACCAAATTTAATAATTTCCCTTTTAAAAGTCAAGGTTCCCTCTTTCTTGGAAGCAGGAGTGGGCCAAAGCCAAAACCCAAAACTAATACTCAGATCTTGTACAGCTTTGGATCAGAATCCAAACTATACTGGTCATGATCACCTCTGCTCAAATACGACCAACTATATATTAATGAGCACTGCAAAGAGGCTGAATTATAGCTCGTTAGTGTCAAAACCCAGTTGAACACTGACAAACTAGCCCCTATAGGTTTGCATATAAAACATGGGTGTATTGCTCCCCTATCATTAAATTTATTCAGCTTTGTGAATTAATCTCAGCTCTGCCAGGTACTGAGTGCTCCCAGGTCCCCTTGACTGCAGTGGGAATAGAAGCAGTTCAGCAGTTCTCAGGTGATCCTCAGCACCTCACAGGACCAGGCCCTAACTTTGTTTCTCTTATTAAACGCAGATGGCTGATAGCAGGATATTAAGAGTGATTGCCTTGTCTGCTTCTCCATAAGTCAAATGAATCTATTGTGAGCAAGGAGCAGTCATCTAGGAAACAGCAGCAGGAGAAGCTGGATATTTCTGACTTGGATTGTAAACAACAGCAAATGAGACACCAAGTTATTCTGCTATAGAGTGAAAGAGTTGAGGGTGTGAAAGTGGGAGGTAGAAATCTATGGCTAGAAGGAAGGGGAAATTAAAGCTCTGCATTAAATGTGGCTGAAAGAAGTGCTCAGGAGGATTGGAACTGAGGCTTTTTTCATTTCACAACATGAATTTAAGTATTTGTTGATGCTTTCAGATCTTTAATGCTACTTCCTGCCATCTGAGCTCTGGGAAGTGAACAGTGAGGGTGTTAACATTTCAAATGAGACAAGCAGCAAAGATAGTTTTAGGGTTTATGTGGCTGGATGTATGTTTTTCCATAACACTAGCAATATTTTGACAATAATATTTTCCATATATTCATTTTATTTCCATAATATTTTCCAGAGCACATACTAAACCGTTTGCCTAGTAACACTGCTACAAAATCACTGCCATCACATGACAGCTCCCTATTGCAGCAAAAAACCCATCACCAGGTGTACTATTCATGAGCTAACTCACTCATGAGTTTAGACATAGGATTTTGAGTTCATATTTCTGTATGTGTGTCTGTCTATCCCTCCCTCCCTTCATCCATTCACTAGATTATAGGCTTATGAAGTCTCACCCCCTGGTGTCTCTTAAAGCATGGATATAATTCAGTATTAAACTCTCTGGATCAGATCCTCAGCTAGCATAAATCAGCTTAGCTTCATTAACATCATGGTAGCTGTGCTGATTTATAACAGCTAATGATTGGGCCTATGGTGGCAAGGTTAATTAAAAATCCAACACCTAATTACTTGAACAGAATAATAAACTATATCAGAATAACAGCAAGAAATCACCTTCCTCCCTCTTCATCTCTCTCTTTGTTCTCTGCTCTCTGATGCACCATGTGCAACCTTCTCCCCATCATCCTCTCCACCACAGTGTCTCACCCTGCCTTTCAAAAACCTAATTTTTCATTGTGACCTTGGTCCCCCACATTTGCTCTGCCAATGAAACCAGACTTGATTTTCTGCTTACTCCGTAAATGCCTTTGTGCTTCCTCCCTTATGTGTGGACAAAACTTGCCAACTTGACAAGCTACCATCACCTATCTCTTTAAAATAATTCCTTAAAACATATGGGATGCCTATGAGTCACTGGAGTCTGTCACTGGTTAGGCAGACAATCATCTGTGGCCACTGAGACTGTTGTTGTGATTAATTTATGCCATCATACCCATCTTTGCTGTAACTTTGACCTCCTCTTCTTTTCTGTTTGCTTCTTTATTCACCTGCCACATATTGTTTAAAGTGTTGACTGGATGCTTTCTGGCTCCAGGACTGTTTTTGTGTTAATTGTTTATACATCAACAAATAAGATGGGTCCCTACTCCTTGAAAGTGGATCTTGAGCATTACCGGATGGAAATAACAATAAAAATAAATGGTGCTGATTAGCTGAGACTATGGAAGCTTAAAGCAAACTTAAATTTAAGCAATCTAAAATTTTTCATGTGGTAACCATGTTAGCCTGTGTATAGCAAAAGGAGAGAGAGTCCTATGGCACCTTACAGACTAACAGATTTCTTCAAGCATAAGCTTTCATGGGCTACAACCCACTTCGTTGAAGAAATCTGTTAGTCTATAAGGTGCCACAGGACTATCACTGCTTTAAGTAATCTACAGTTACTTGTTATGTACACATGGTAACTGGAACGATGCATTAGCTGTGCAAAATTGAGCAAAAATTCTGCTTTAGTTCACATCTATGTATCCAAGTAACTTTGAGACTCTTAGATAGAAGATAGAGTATGAACTATGATTACTAACTGAAAACAGAACTTGGGTGAATAGCTGTGTCTGAAAACAATGGGATGATGTCCTGGAAGGACAGTGTAGTGCAGTAAAATGCAAACAGGCAAGTGGCTCTACATATAGTAAATTTTATACACCTCCTAAACCAGGAACTGCGTAGGTCAGGTCTTCTCCAAGCTGGTAATTCTTCTAAAGCTTCTCTAACTTGCGCTGACTGATACATAACTCTCCTCTGCTAGCCCTGACCACTAAAGCACAACATGTTCCATTCCTCTCTGTTCCCCAGTTCCTCGAATGCCCCCATCACAGTTTATCCAGTATAGGGGTTAAAAAGAAAATGTCAAAACATTTTAAAAGGAATGCACACAGTATTTTGATTAGCACAGTTCACAAAAAAAGACCACATCTTTAAAGATTTATTTGCAAACCCATTGCTAGTGTATATATGATCTGATTAGTTAAGTTGGTCTGAATCATGCCCTTGATTTCATCCTATTCAATTCCATTGATTGTCCCAGGGTATATTTCATTTATAAGATCCAGACACTGTAAAGAAATCATAATGAATTGTTGTGGACCTTGAAATAAACTTATTATATATAATCCTTTTGCTTTGTGATAAATAATGCAGAAGCCAAATAAACCATATTTTGTTTTTCATTCTTTGGCAACAGCCTATTATGAGAAACCAAAAAATAAAAAAAGTTTGCCTGAATAATATGTTTATACCCACCTACCTTTCCAGTAGGGGTCCTTGGGCAAAAAACCCCCTAATGCCTCACTTGCCTACCTCGAATATGAGAGTGACACGAACTAGGAGAGTCATGCCGGCTCAGACAGTGCCCGGATTAACGAGGTCTGTGCCAGATGCTGGGGAACCAGGACAATCTGACGATAAGTGGGCTACTAGAACAAACCATACATGGATGAGACAAGAAAACCTGGAATTGATGGAATGCTACTACAACAGTAGACCTAATGAGAGGGGATATATGAAATGTATGAGGGAACTAGGGATGGACAAAAGACCTACATGCACACTAACTGAGAAACAGCTAGTTACCCAATGCTTCAACATAGTAAAGAGGAAGCTGCTCTCACAACTTGAGATAGACCAACTCCACATTACATTCTGGACTCAAGAAGAAGACGTGGAAGAACAACTAGATGTGCAGCCAACACCCGAAGCTGGAACTTCACTGCCACCCCCTCCATTACAGAGCACAGCAGCTGATATGATGCGTAAGATCATGGATAAACAGGCTACAGTCAACCCTTGAGACTGATTACCAAGGCTCGTTAGAGAAGTACCATCAGATAGTATGCTAGAAGATGCCAGTAGAGCCCTAATGACAATTCCTACTACCACCATAACTCAAACCAATGAACTGGTATACGCTACAGCCTCTGTAATCCTGGAGATGCTTGGCTACATGATCAAGAAGAATAGCAGTACATACCCCCCTGGAAAATGAGGTTGGAGGATAAGATCAAGGCAACTCAGAGAGAAGTTAGTCAGCTGGTGGAACTACAGCAGGGTGTAGAGATTAAGGATAAGACTCGGCTACCGAACAAATACAAGGGCCTGACTCCATCTGAAGCCCTAGAGACTGCTAAACAAAGGCTCACAGCTCTGGCTACCAGGATAAGGAGATACACTAGAGAAGCAGAGGCCAAAAAGATAAATGCCCTGTTCTCCAAAGAACCATCCAAGGTGTACTCCCAACTGCAGTGCAACAACACAATAACAGCAGAGCCACCAACAGCAGAAACTGAACAGTACTGGAAGAACATGTGGGAGAAAGAGAAGACTCATAACACCAGTGCAAAGTAGCTGCAGGACCTGAGAACAGACCACAGCAATCTCCCAGAACAGGAACCAGTCACCATCACAGTAGCAGACATCCAACAGTGGGTCAAGAACATGAAGAGCTGGACAGCACCTGAACTGGACATGATCCACACCTACTGGCTAAAGAAACTAACAGCAGTGCATGACCGCCTAGCAGCACAGATGAACCAGCTGCTAGCAGCAGGCTCCCACCCAGACTGGCTAACACAAGTAAGGACAGTGCTGATCATGAAAGACCCTCACAAGTGAACAGCACCGGCCAACTACTGGCCAATAACCTGCCTCCCCACAACATGGAAAGTCCTATCAGGCATCATAGCTACCAAGCTACAGGACCATATTGGCCAGTACATGAGCACAGCTCAGAAGGGCATTGGGAAACACCACCAGAGGCTCAAAACACCAGTTGCTCATAGATAGAGCAGTCGCCCAAGACTCAAGGTCTAGGCAGACCAATCTGAGCACAGCCTGTATTGACTACAGGAAAGCCTATGACTCAATGCCGCACACATGGATCTGTGAATGTCTGGCACTATACAAAGTCAACAGGACACTAAGGACCTTCCTCAAGAACTCAATGGGACTGTGGAAGACAACACTGGAAGTCAACTCAAGACAGCTTGCACAAGTGGCCATCAAGTGTGGCATATACCAAGGTGATGCGCTGTCCCCGCTGCTGTTCTGCATTGGCTTGAACCCCCTCAGCCACATAATCACAAGGACTGGATATGGATACAAGTTCAAGAGTGGAACTACCATTAGCCACCTCCTCTACATGGATGACATCAAGCTGTATGCTAAGCAGGAACGAGACATCGACTCGCTAATCCACCTGACACGGATCAACAGTGAAGATATTGGGATGTCATTCGGACTGGAGAAGTGTGGCCGGATGGTAGTAAAGAGAGGGAAGGTAGTCCAGACTGATGGGGTGGAACTACCAGCAGGCCACATAGCAGACATACAGGCCAGCTACAAGTACCTTGGCATCCCACAGTCACATGGGAACCACGATGAGGAGGCAAGGAAGACAGCAACATCCAAGTACCACCAAAGGATAAGACAGGTCCTGAAGAGCCAGCTCAATGGGAAGAATAAGATCCACGCCATCAACAGGTACGCCCTGCCAGTCATCGGATACCCTGCTGGTATAGTGAGCTGGCCAGAGGAGGACATGGAGGCTGCCGATGTGAAGACCCAGAAGCTCCTCACAATGTACGGAGGTTTCCACCCCAAATCCAACACCCAGAGACTGTACACCAGCCGGAAAGAAGGCGGGCAGGGTTTGGTGAGTGTCAAAGCCACTGTCCTGGACGAAACCCAGAGCATCCAGGAGTACATCAGTAAGATGGCACCCAAAGATGAGCTGCTGAGAGAATGCCTGAGGCAGCAGCAGCAGACATTGGAGGAAGATCAAGCAGAAGAAGTGCCATGGCAAGACAAGACCCTGCATGGGATGCACCATCGACAGACAGCTGACATTGGGAAATCCTACCAGTGGCTGGAAAGGACTGGACTAAAAGACAGCACTGAGGCACTGATCATAGCAGCACAAGAACAGGCACTGAGCACCAGATCCATTGAAGCAGGGGTCTACCACACTAGACAGGACCCAAGGTGCAGACTGTGCAGAGAGGCCCCAGAGACAGTCCAACACATAGTGGCAGGATGTAAGATGCAGGCGGGAACAGCATACACTGAACGGCACAACCAAGTAGCTGGCATTGTGTACAGGAACATCTGCACAGTGTATGGGCTAGACCCTCCCAAGACCAGATGGGAGATTCCACAGAAGGTCGTGGAGAATAACAGGGCTAAGATTCTGTGGGACTTCCAGATCCAGACGGACAGGCAGGTACTGGCCAATCAACCAGACATCGTGGTAATAGACAAGGACCAGAAGACAGCGGTGGTGATAGATGTAGCAGTGCCAAGTGACAGCAACATCAGGAAGAAGGAGTATGAGAAGCTGGAGAAGTACCAGGGCCTGAAAGAGGAACTAGAGCGGATGTGGAAAGTGAAGGCCAAAGCGGTCCCAGTGGTGGTAGGAGCACTCGGGGCTGTGACTCCTAAGCTGGGAGAGTGGCTCCAACAGATCCCAGGAACAACATCAGAGCTCTCTGTCCAGAAAAGTGCAGTGCTAGGAACAGCTAAGATACTGCGCAGAACCCTCAAACTCCCAGGCCTCTGGTAGAGGACCCGAGGTTGAGGAAGACACATACCACCCATAGGGATGAGAGGGGAATTTTTATATATATATATAGGTTTAGTAAGAACAGCCTTTTGCTAAACAATAACAAGAATGGCTTCTATGCTATTTAACATGCAGCTAAAGGATAATTTTTTATATTTTAACTCATTCTCAGAATGCTTTCATTCATAGTGTTGTAGTATCCTAATCTATCCAATCACAGAAGTATCTAGGCACTGTTAATGCATAGCAAAATTCTCCAGTACTGCAAAATTATCCACTTTTTCACCTTATTGAAGATAATTTCACTCAAGCACTATATATAAGTATGGCTTTCTGCTGCACACCCATGGAGCAGTGATCCTTATATATTCTATCTCCAGGGTTTAATTTGTGGGCAAAGGTGGAAATTTATTCTGGGAGGAAATCATCTGTTGAAAGAATAGTGGAATTTTCATATTGGATCAACTCAGTTGTCCAGCCAGACCACTTCACTGTGTCCAACAGTGGTCAGTACCAGATACCTCGGAAGTATGTGCAAATACCCTATAAGAGATTAACCTGCGCACAGGGGAAGTTTTCCTGACAACTAATGGATGTCTTGTACACTTAAAACTGAGTATTTACCTCTATTCCCTTACAGCCTCTCTAACATAACTGGATGTTCTCTCTATTCATGTAAATGTCTGTTGCTTTGTTTAAATCCAGCTGAGTTGCTGGTCTCAGAGATACCACTAAGTAGAAGAGTATATTCTCTTATCAAGTTTTACACTTGTTGCCAGTTAATTTTATTGTACATACCCTATATAGGCCCAGCTTGCCTTCTCCATACTATTTGTGTAACTGTCATATGATGCTCCTTTCATTAACCTCCTTCCTAAAACCAACAGACTTTTTTTTGTTTGTTTGGTTTTTTTTTTTTTTTTTTTTGTTCTCATGAAGACGTTTTCTTATGCTTGTTATAATTTCTGTTGTCTTTTTTCAGATTTCTGTTTCTGGTACACACGGATTGATATGGGCTGACTTGACCTAACCACAATTATCAAACTCAAAGTATTTAACAGCCTTATAATATATGTACTTCCTTTCTATTCTTTATGCCTCCTAACATTTTATTAAGCTTTCCAACTCCTGACATACATAGAACAGCCATTTTCGTGCAGCTGTCTGAAAGGACCCCACAGGTTTGTTTCCTGAATTATTACAGTTAATTCAGAATCCCACAGTGGGGTTAAAATTAGCCCTTCCAGTGTACATTATCTCATATTTGTCAACAATAAAGATGTCACCTTTAGCACTTGCTCCCTCTTACTGTTCTTCAGAGGAAGAGTCTGATTGCTTTCTCCCCATCCTCCAAAAAACCTATGCAAATAAATTTATTGAATTTGCCTCCCTGCACCACCATATTCATTTTTAACTGATTTGATTCAATAGCTGAAAGGATATTTATTGTCAGAGTAGTTGGTTATGATTGGAAACTGCCTTTCTGTGAACATTTACTAGTGATACATATTGATTCCTTTTATTTTTTATAAATTTGGTCAGCTATTTTCACAGTCATAAAATAACAGAATTTTTTTTATTTTGCACTAGTTTTGTGATGTATTTTGGCCTATAAATTATTTTTTTCTGTGCCTGTCATTTTTTTTCTTTTAAAGGTTCCATGCTTTAGCCATATCAATCTTTTTTAAATTCCAGCACAAGGTAACTGCTACTTTTATTTGGAAGGATAATTTTAAACACTAGCTATTTTCCACCTCATCATTCTCTTTTTTGAGTACCACCAGCTTATTTCTTTATGACTGCTGATGGCATCACATCATCTTCCACCAAATCATGGAGCCTCCTTTGAAGAGCTTCAATATCAAGATATAGCCTACTGGCAGCCTCTCCACTCTTCTTTACTTACAGCATGATCACTGTGTAGCCTAAACACACTGCAAGAAGCTGCAGTCTGTTTCGTTTTTTTTCCCCAAAGGACAATAAATCATAGAAGAATATGTTTGAACTGGTAACTGGAGGAGACACATGGAAGGCCTTTATCATCTCAAATTAATGCTTCTGTTTAAT
This sequence comes from Podocnemis expansa, assembly GCA_007922195.1. Lineage (NCBI taxonomy): Eukaryota > Metazoa > Chordata > Testudines > Podocnemididae > Podocnemis > Podocnemis expansa. Next base: position 2,674,967 of record ML682232.1, read on the forward strand.
CATGCTGGGTTTAACCATATAAAACTACTTGCATCATACTTCAAATCTCCATCGAGAGAAATAACACCTGTTGTGTTCTTGATTAAAATACTGCAAAATACTGGTGGGAAATGGTTATAGCCAGATCTTACAAGTTATCAAAATGTGATTGTCTTCAAAAGCTCATGTGGGAAATAATCACTTAAATTCCTCATCTACCACTGCACACCTTATTACTAGTGGTTATTTTTCCAGGGGCCAAAAGTCTGTCAGGAGCTTATCAATAGTGAAAAATTACATATGGTCCCTGCAATCTATTCTAACAGGTTAACTATGAGACAGCACATTGTTACAGGAGAGGAAAGGCAATAGGCACCTGTCAAATGCCTGTGCACAACACCGTTAAACATTTTTAAATTAGTTTCCCATAAACAGAATACACATAAAATAAAATGTTTTTTAAAATAAAAATGCCTTAGGTGATCTGTTTCATGTCAGTTTCACAATAGTGCAAGTTAAATGAGCTTAGGTTTTTCCCCACCACAACTTGAAATCTGCAAAACCATACATATGGGCTAAAAGTCAGAATGAAGACTGGAATGGTTCTGAAATGCAGACAGAACAAACACTCTTACAGATAATAATCTCTTACATTTATATAACAGCTTTTATTCTGTAAGAACTAGCCAGGCTGCATAACCAGCCACACTGCATAACAGAGAGGGAAGGGGACCAAATTCTGCTCTTATAAAAAGGAATAAAAGATTAATATTGTACTGTCATCAAGCAGGACCTTGGTTTTTTTGTTTGTTTTCTTTTTTCATATAATGGTCTCATCTGAAAGTCCCCATACAGTAAATAAGGTGGACGTCAGTTTATTCTATCCAATGACAAAGACTAAATGACCTCTGAAGAGGTTTGAATCAATTGTTCAGGGAATTCAGGTTTCTACAGCAGATGCTTAGACCAATAAGCCACCTCTTCAGCTATATATTAGGAAGATTAAAATAATGGGTAATTTCTTATTTTAAGATAAATATACAATCATAAGAGCCTGATTTAGCTTATCTTATTAATTGTACTTTAACAAAGGTGAAAAGCCTGGGGTTTGTGTGAGACAAAAAGTAAATTTAGATCTCCCTTACTTCTAAAATTTGCTGTGTTTATTTTGTTAGACTGCAAAATTTTCAGTTGGGACTATGTCTTTCTATATGTTTACACAGCACCTAGTAACACAGGGCACTTACACAAGAAGAGCATCTTGATCAGGGGTCTCAACCTTGCACCCCGCAGACCACATGTAGCCCCTAAAGTTATTTCCTGTGGTCCGCAGACCACATGTAGCCCCTAAAGTTATTTCCTGTGGTCCGCAATGACGCTATCGTTATATCAGTTTCCAAAGGGATAGCCGTGTTAGTCCAGTCCAGCAAAAAAACAACAAGGAGTCATGTGGCACTTTGAGACATTTGCAATATTGTTGTATGAAAAGGTTTCAGTGGTGCGGCCCTCGGGATAACGCACTAATCCTCATGCAGCCCTTGTGGTGATTTGAGTTTGAGACTCCTGATCTTGATGCTACCAGTAAATAAATAAATAGCAATATTATGAAAATGGCCAATCAAGACTAAAAAAAATTCTCAGATGCAGCATCTTTTGTGTAACATTAATAATACATGTTCAAATTGTTCTATCAAAATTTCTTCATTATTTAAATGAGCACAACCTTCCACTGAAAAAAACACTTACCATTTCTTCATTGTTTATAGAAGCCCGGATAACCATGGCCAGGGATATACCAGACTTCCGGGCAGCAAGTGTCTGTGTAAAGTGAACACAAAAAAATTAACCAGTATATCCACAATACTGAATATAGAATTTAATTTAAAAAGAAGTGTTGGTAATGTTATTCTATGTGAGTTTAAACAAGATTGTATTAACCCTGAATAAACTTCATGTAGTGCAGAACTTTTAATGCTCCATGATGGAATGTAGGTTTCTGTTATCATTATTGTTTCTATCTGCAGCCCTGAGCTGCCATTAACCTCAGCTCTGTTATTCAGGATTTTACAGCTCAGTTTTTTTTTTTTAAACTCACAAGCTGTCACTATTTTATACTTTGCAAACCAAGTTCATCCGGTACAAGGATAGACAACCTGCCCTAATGTGGAAGTAGGACCAGGGCCGGTTCTTCCATAGAGGCAGCCTAGGCAGTTGACTAGAGCACCAACAATTAGGGGGTGCCAAGGGCTGGGCTGGGGCTGCTCTGCTCCCTGCCCACAGCCAGACACCTGCCTGTGGCACTGCTCCCCGGCTGGGGCTGGACCCCTGCCCGTGGCCAGACTCCAGTGGCGGCACCGCTCCCCAGCTGGGGCCAGATCCCAGTGGTGGTGCCACTCCGCTGGTGGCCGGGGGGAGGTGCCAAATCCCTGCTGTCCTAAGGTGGCAGAAAACATTGGGCTGGCCCTGAACAGGACAAGTCTGGAGATTACTTCGCACTGGACTTGTAATCTTGAGTGGCAGCCTGAATACTTTTTTTCAAGACGCTGATCATTTTTAAAGTGTGTGTGTATGGAAAATACTGCCCTGCTCTAAAAATACCCACAGGAAACTTTGCAGTAGGAAAAAATAAGTCCTTATCAAATAAACTAACAATAGTCCATCCTTTTTACTAGACCATGGCAAATTTTGTACACAGTATGCCTTGTCAGGTATCATTTGAAAACTCAATTTAACATTGCTGAGACATGTTCCAACTTTAGAAAAGCAGGCACAGACCAGTTCCTCAGAGTCAAAATGCAAACTGATACCTCAGCCAGTTGTGAATGAATCAAACTGACTATTGCCTGGTAAAATGGCCATACTTTGGCAGGAAAAGGGGTCTGAACAAGAAATCTAAAAAACAACTGGAGGTTCCCATCACCCCACACCTTCTATCTTCTGAACCTCAGCTGGAGATGATTTTCAAAGAAAGAGCTATAAGGAAGGAAGATGCCCCTAAATCTTTCTCCATCTCTTCTCATGGCATCAACATTTGAAGGATAAAGGAAGCATTATTGGATTGGGGAGGGATTCTGTCAGAAAGGAATTCAGCCAGTAAGACAGCTAAAACACATGCTGAGACTTCTGTTTTGAAATCACTTTGCTTGTTAGCTCTGTTTTATCTATTATTTCTTTGTAATCAAGTCTGATTTTTATGCCTCATCACTTGCAAACAGCTGAAATCTAGCTTTCTGTAATTAATAAACTTGTTTTATCAAGATGAGTGTGGCTGACTGAAGTGTTTGAGGAATTCCGTTTGAGTTAACAGGATCTGTGCATAACCCAGTCCATTAAAAAAATGACAGACTTTCTATGAGTATGTGCTGTCCAGAAGGAGAGAGCTGGGCAACATAAGATACATATTTTGGGGGGAAAGTCTGGATCTGGAAATTTGTTGCCCTACAGTGTAATTCATGCGTAGATAGCTATAGCACTCATATGGGATAACTGGCTGTGATTTACATGCTGGAGGTTGTGTATTAACACACCAGAAGTGGTTACTGTCACTGCAAAGCAATACAGAAGGCATCCCAGGCTGTAGAATTGAGGAGACACAGCTGTCCATCAATTCAGATTGTACCCTGAGTAATATCATAGAAAACGTTAACTGTGTCTCTCTTTTCCCTCTCCTTTTGCCTTGCTGTTCAGACTAGAGACTAAGAATGGCTGCTAGGTTCTGAAGACTATGATGACATCCAGGTGGGGGCAGTGTGGGGAGTTATGATGTTGTTGTGATTTATGGTAACTCATCTGGAGCTACCATGATAGGGTACCATTCTGCCTAGTGCTGAGCAATTCCATAGCTTCATTCCAATGACAAAATGGGCACAGAGGGAGCTCAGCACTGGTAGTAGTAAGCTAGTAAAGACCTGCACTTAAGACCTTACTGATTTCTGATGTTGTTTAATTCTGCCCACCAGCTCCATAACGGCACATGCAAACACTGGAAAAACAAAACTATTTTATTTTATATAAGAAACAAGATGGGAGGGCTGCCCTAGCCATGAGCCAGTGAGGGCAATACGGAGATGAGGTATATTTTTTCCAATGGATTTGAAACATTAGTGCATTTGATCCTTGTTTACCTTATTGTATGTACTATGTTGCAAACCTGTCTAGTAAACCTGCAACCGTAGTAAATATAAGTAAACATGACATTTATGAGCAATCAATTCAGCTGACAAAAGCAGGTGGGCTGAGGAATTATCTGTCTCATTGAAGTGTTCCATGTTACTGCAGAAGTTGGGAACCGCTGATATAGAAGTTCACATTGCTGCCTGGTAGGTCTCTATAATTCATTTTTCCAGAAATTGCAATAATATTATCCTTCTAAGCCCTTTAATTCCTAACTTCCCTGATTCACACCATTGTGCTCACCAAACTATCTGTTTTAGTGACCATACATTGGGTCAGGGCCATTCCAATTTGTACCAGCTAAGGATCTGGCCCAAGATATTTTGGCTGGAGTGAAAACTTAAATTTCTTCCCAGTTTAATTCTGAACTTGGAGAAAACCTGAAATGTATTTTTGGATTTAGATACATTAAGATTGTTTATTTTAACTTTTTAAATGTTTACTTTCCCCTGCTGCTCTAGCCATTCAATTTTCAACAAGTTTCCCTTGATAGTAATTAAACTTGCAGAGAGACATAAAATTATTAATCTTGTGAAACTAATTATGGTGTAAGAAAAAGACCATGGTGTGGAAATATTTGATTTGCTTCATCACTATCCTATTACAGTTAATAGATGAGCCAGGCAGTTTTTTTTCTTCTTAAACTCTCAGCAATTTACCTAGCCTGTGAGATTATTTCAGCATTAATTTCTTAGCCAGTCATTAATAACTAAATAATTCTGTCTGCCTGTCTGTAGCCATCTCTCTCTTTTATTTCTATAAATATGGCACATTGCAAATATGTATGCTGGTAAGACTGATAAAGATAGAATGTTTATGACAGGGCCTATTTAAATATCTTCCATGTTTTCTTTTTAGTCTTGCTTTGACAATACTGTGCACTGTGGGGCTGACAAACCGGAAAAGGGAAAGAATAATTGGAACATGCGGGGGGAATCAAATAACTTTCTTAGATGC
>ML682232.1:2685075-2732578 GCA_007922195.1 Podocnemis expansa
GTAACTTACACATCACCTTGAACTTGGCCTAAGGTGTTAAATAATGAAACCAATTATACAAGATGTTACTGTAGCAGGAACTCTGAAAAGTACTGACCGGAAGAAGCATGTTAGGACTAGAACTAAACTACAGCTAAAATGTTCAATGATGTGTCATGGGGTGAATAAGAAGCTGTCTGCTGTGATGACACAAAGGAAGGGAAGAGGTTTGCTGGATAGTTAAGACAGCAGTGATGTTAAAAGACACCTACAACCTCCTGCAGAACAAGGGTTTGTGAGGAAGAGAGATGAAGTGCAGCCAGAACCTCCACTTCCCCAAGGCCTTCTGGACCTGGAATTGTAAGCATACCCTCCCTGGGAACATCACCACTACCGGGAAGTTGCGCCACACCACCTACCTCCAGCCAGGAAGGTGCCAGCAGTAACAAATTCTAGCAAACTCTGGATAGTGGTGATACCTCCTTCAATTGGTACAGATATTCTTTCCCTTTTATTGATTGAAAGTGTTTCCCCCCTCACAAACATTTTGCTGCCAATCATAATCTCCTGAGTCCCTGCCTTCCATATTCTTCCTCACCCTTTCCTCTGGCTTCTTTCCTCTTCTCTGCCCCTTGCCTCACAATGTCTGCAATCTCCTTTTGTGTTTCTTATTTATTAATTCCTTCCTGCTTTTCCTCTTCACCCCCTACCTGGCATATTAGCATTTCATATATAAATGTAAATAAACAAATCTAAAGTCAATGCCCACCCCAAGCAAATAAAGCAACTATGGAACTTATATGAGTTTGCCAGTCACCACTCTCCTTTTACAGTAAATCCTTTTCCATCCATCTTTTGTCTGTCTAGGCCTTAATCCTGCAGCTGATGGCATGTGTGTATTTAGGAGCATCCATGTGGAGGCCTGCTGAAGTCAATAAGGCCCCCCATATAGACAGATGATATTAGTTATAGGATTGGGGCTTTAGATTGTAAACTAGTTTGTGGCTGGGGCTCATAAAATAGAGTGCAAATATTTAACAAAAAAGGTTACAAGAATAAATTGAATTTAAAAATTACCTGTGATCACTGGGAAATTATACAAAAGAGCAAGAATGTCTAAAATAAGACAGCTTTGGCCTTGAGGGGCAGGAAAAATGGCAGTGACTAGGGCCCTAAATGGAGTTTTATCATCAGTATTCCCACAATAATCGGAAAGCAGAATTCAAAGAACTTAAATACTACTTTCTCAGAGTGTGAGATGTTCAGAGGCTTTGACATTGCAACAGAGCAGATAATTAGGCAATTAAAAATATTAAGAGTTGACAGTGAACTAGGCCCACAGGAATTATATTGCAGAAATCTTAAATTAATAATAGGAGTTGTGGGAAGGTCCTTAGCTAAGGTTCTGAAGAGTTCATTTAAAGGTAAAATGAAGATTTGAGGGTGCCTATTAGACAGGGCTTGCCAGAATAAAGCAAGGAGCTAGAGAGGATTCACAGCACTGTAGACTGGTACATATGTCCATATGTGCCATATTGTTACGTGTTAGCTCTGTGTTCTTGAGGAATCAGAGCACAGTATCCAGCCTGTGCCTCCCTCCCCCCCAACACATCCCCCAACCTCTGCTTGAACTGAAAACCAAAAACAGTAGGAAATGGGAGACATCCTTTTCCTAATCTACCCATATCCAAAAGCCATCAGCACAATGGAGCTTTATTTGCATTGACTATGGAGAACCAGACTCCAAAGCAGGAGCTGCACTGAACTCTGGGATTGAAGAAGCAGAGAAGCATTGCCTGATGGGGGATCTCACACCAGCACAAACAAACTCAGTAATTATCAGACCATTCTAGTCACAGACATGATAATTGATACCCAAAATACTGAGCCTGCCTGACTGTATTGTCAGCTTCTCTGAACCATTACACCCAGTCAGGAATGTGTATTGGCCATGTAAACAAGTCCTTATAGAAAACCTTTACCCACATCCAACACAACAGTAGTGTAGTGTGTGTCCTGTGCAAGTCCTGACTGGATCCTTTCTGAATCCTGTGTGAGTCTGGATTGAGTCCTGAGTCCTGATGCTTGGATCTAAAGCTGTATCATTTCCACTGGGATTTGGCTTTTCTTCCTTGCTGATTGCTGTGGGAGCTTTGTTTCCATCCAGCCTCTGACCCTGATCTGCACAACCTGGAAACCTTTCTGCTACACAGAGTGGTGAGATCCCCCCCCCCAACTTCTCTGTCTCTCCCTCTCCCTCTCTAGGCCTGATACAGTAGAATCTAGGTAATATTGTAGCTGGGTGTTCTTCTTTCCTTGTATGTTTATCAATGCTGTAACTGGGTATGTTGGGGTATTCTTCTCTCCTTTGTAATTATTATTAGTAGTACAAGTTTTAGATACCTAGCAATAAAATGACTTTTGTTATTAAGCCAGTTTCCAGACTCTTTTAAGACATCATTCCCTCTCCTTTGTGGTCTTGGTTTCTTTATATCACTTTGCAGCAACGCTTCTATTACCTAGCCAAAGATCCCTGTAATGCCCACAACCCTGTAAGGTTTGCTCATTGATAGGGATAGTAGCCTGATTGACTCCAGGGGCATATAAGGGTGACAGCTGAAAAGTGCTGTTTTGACCCAGCCTGATTGAGTCCAGGGGCATATAAGGGTAGCAGCTGAGAAGTGCTGTTTTGACCCAGCCTGCTCAAGATCCATAATCAAGCCTAGTTTGGTGCGGTACAGGGGCACATAAGGGTAGCAGCAGAGAAGTGCTGTGTGATCCAGCCTACTGAGTTCAGGGACACATAAGGGGTCAGCTGAGAGTGCTGATAGACCCGGTCCGCTCAGACGCACCTCTATAGAAACACAAGTGACACAAGCAGCACACTAATAGAAGTACTATCTTCCCCATAGAGAAAGCAACCCTAATAAATGAGCATACCCCGAGTCGGTGGGCAAAGTTGGTAACAATATACCATATATTCCTCATAGATCCAAGTTCTCCTTCATCAGTTGAAGGGAGGAGGGAAGTGTCCCCATCTTTCCATTGGAAGCAGTCTCATTCTTCCCATCTTTTTTTCCTACCTCTCAGGGCCTCGGCTTCCTTCCTTTTCCAGATGTCATAGCCCCTCCCCACTGTGACAAATAGCCTGAAATCTCCCTTCCAAGAGCTAAAATAACTGGCTCAGTGCATGTGTAAAATGGGTTTAATATGTACATATTCAGCATTCTGCTGTGCCAAATTCAATGCAGGTATAAGGGATGGGGAAGAAAGCAAGCAAATGGGAATTGTGTTCTCTTATGCCAGAGCGAAGTTTGACCCATGAAAGCATTGGGAATGGTGTGGCTCTATGCTGAAGTATATAGAAGCATAATATTTTATCAGATGCCTACCTCCTAATTAATTTTCCTGCTATATAATCCCTTCTCTCTCTCTCTCTCTCTCTCTCTCTCTCTCTCTCTCTTTCTCTCTCTCTGAATATATATGGTATACTTGTTTCTTACACCCAGTGGAATGTCAGATCAGTTGTAAGTTACATCACTTTGGCCCTGATCAAATTTTTTATATCTGATGTTTTACTTACTTGACCATTTAAGTTGCAGATGAATTTGGCCGTGCTATTGCCCTCACCAACTTTATTATGTGATGCTCATGATCTCAAATATAATATTAGCACTAGTTCCTTTCTTTCATAACTCATGCACAGTAACTTAGTATGAGTGCCTGGTTGTCAATATCATTCTCAGCTATGGTTAAACTTTCATTTTAATGTTGGATACAGTTAAAATCTGTTTGTGAATATTTCCACATTTGACTTTTTCCATGTAATTTATAAAAGCCAACATTATAACTTTCACAGTTTGATCCTGTATGTGGTAAAAATAATATACAGAGATATTACTGATGAAAAAAAATCACAAACCAATGAGACAAGATAGGCAACCATCACACTATTCTTACTGTATACCACAACTGTTAACTCTCTATAATATTCATTATCAATGGATATCATAAAGGAGGGTTTGGTCCAACTGAAATTTAAAGTAAATATAAAAACAAGAATATTATGTAATAACATGGTTTATACTTGCTGGTAAGAGCTCCAAAACAGCTTGGAAAGCTGTAATTATTGTGAGAAAATAAAATATATCTGGCTTGCCATGTGGATAAATCGTTGGACTATTAAAACTGTAGAGAAAATTTGAAACTAGAAAACTGTGAGTAGCTGTTCCACAATCAGTAGCATATTGTATGGGTAATTTAAAGGTTTCTTCAGGACACTCTTGCCAAGGGGAAAGTGACAAAAAGTAGGTTCTCCACAGGCTAGTTTTCATTATTTAATAGCTGACTAGTTTAATAGCTGACTTCTCTTTGAACTATTAAAGGTAATTTATGTACTTCAGGGATCTGACATATTCTTTGCAAAAAATAATAAAATAAAATAAAAATCTCTCTGTGTGTGCTCTACAGCACAGGGAACAAGGATCTGCAAAAACAACCAAAACACAAAAAAACTGGCATCCAAAATTACTTAGCCCTGTCCTATGATTTTTCTATTAAAAAAAAAGTTGATGTCTGATCTTGAAACTTTTGACAGGGCTGTGATATTAAACCAAGAAAACGAAGTCAGAAAGATCCAAAGGGGCATCTGTGTTAGTCTAGTTCAGTAAAAACAAACAAGGAGTCCTGTGGCACTTAAAGACTAACAAATTTAGTTATTGCATGAGTTTTCATAGGAGAAAATCCCACTTTGTCAGGCTCTTTCAGGATGGGGGAATTTACAGAATGAAAGGAAATAAATGCTAGGAAGTGTAAGTCATGGGATCAGGTCACACGGTAACAGCAAATATAAGCAGTTGTAAATATTCAAACACTGGGGAATAGCATATAGTGGAAGGTTAGGTCAAATCATCTGTTGTTCACTCAATCAATCAAATCATAGGGCTGGAAGGGACCTCGTGAGATCATTGAGTCCAACCCCCTGGGAATTGAACCCAGGACCTTCTGCATGTTAAGCAGAGGTGCTAGCCACTACACTATAAGTGAAAGAAAAATCCAAAGTCCTTGTTAAGCCCTGAATCAATGCAACCAAATTTCTCCCACAAAAGCGTATGTAAAAATAGATTTTTTAGTCTTTAAGTTTCACAGGGCTCCTTGTTTGAGGTCAGAAAGAAAATACAATTCAGCTTTAACTGATGCATCACTACTCAGCAACCCTGTAATAAAATTCATTCCCTCTTTCCACCTTTTTTAGCAGCACAAACATCACAGAATGACCTTTTCATCACCACAGGTCATCTTGAATATTAAGCAAAGTCCAGCATGGGAATGGAAAGCAAGAGAGGTTTTCGCCAATAAGCCCCTTACTATGTGCTCTCAAGTAATTCTTTAATTCTGCAACATACAGGTATGAAATGAACTAATTTAATCATAATCATTATTTTGTCACTTAAATATTTTTTCAAGAAAAGCAACAAAAACTGTATGCCTTTCTTTAAATATTTACCAAGCTAATATTAAGAAAATGTCATAAATTATTTTATTAATAATTAAGGAATATTCTAAGAGTGACATAAATATATTCTAAAGTATTATTGAAACAGGGCCAGACCTTAACTTTTGCATAATGATATTATTGGAGTCAAAGTCACTATGTCAGAATACATGAGCTGAGAATCTGGCCCACAAGGTTTAGGTAAGTGTCTTAAATCTTGAAAATATGTTTGTCTGCCATTACTCCTTTGCTGCTATGAATGGTTTTTTATCGGAGGGAAATGTATATGAAAAAAATAACAATGGACCATCGATTCAAGTAAAGTCATATCATTTATGCTGTTTTATCAATAAATATGATGTACTCCCTAAGAAATCAAAACCTTACCACAATATACACAAATTAATAATTGTTAACAAAAAGTTTTCATGCAACATTCTGGTGTCACACACATGCTTAGAGCATTCAGAAATGTGGATCCACGTCTGCTCTGCAACCGCAAGAATCACCTTGTTTCCAACCCATGATCCATATTCTGCTTTTTATCTGTACCCACGCCACATACTCAGCAACACACTATCTCACAGTGGCTATCAAGAGGAGTGTGTGCGTGCGCTCCTTCCCCACTTTTGAGATCCAGTATTCAGGGGTGGCTTTTTTATAATTAAAATGAGGCTTGTGGAATCCCCCATCTCCCTCCCAGTCTCTGTCTACTGGAGGGGGGTGTGCTTAGGACTCCTTAGGCACATTCTATGGTGCTGGAGTCCTGAAAGACAGCCCTACATGGCTGGAGCCCCAGGCCCCCACACTCTGTAGGACAGAAGCCCGGAGTATCTTGAGCTGTCATTTTACCCTTCTCTGTATATGGGGTAAAGGGGAAGATAGGATCTTCAAGGCAGGGAAGCAACCTCATGAGCTGCACACAGCTGCTTCCCCACCTTTGAGAATCCATCTTTAAAGCCTGGTGTGGGTACCAAATCTGTACCTTCAGCCAATCTGCAAAAATGATCTGTGGATATTAAGTGAATATTTGCCAATTTGTGAGTCTCTTTTCATGCTGTACCAATGCTTAATCAAGTGACCATATGCATATGAAATGAGATGCATAAATAGCAAGAAACAGAAAGAAAATCAATGTATGAAATGCATACTGCATAATTTTAAGTCAAATACAATTAGCAATAAGTCCCAACTTTCTGAAAAGACATCTGAAATCATCAGCTGCATGAACAAATGACAGATAATCTTAAATCTAGGAAGACTGAGATAATGATGGTGGGAAACTTGCCTCCTTTATTTTCCTTTCATGATGGCATTTTCCTTCAGATTATTAAATCAATCAGCAATCTTTGGATACCAGAATAGCTTTGATGGTTAAAAATGCCCATGTCTGTCCATAGCTGGCTGGAAAATGATTACGACTACCTGGCCACAGTGATCAAGACATTTATGATCTCCTCAATGATTACTATGACTCCTACATAGGAATCAAGCCACACCTGTGAAAATGTTCAAGCTGGTATAAAAACCTGAGTAACAGAGGTTGTTGTGAACACATCACTATACTGCTGTCTGTGCTAGCTCCCCAATAAATAAAAAGTATCTTTCCCAATATTCAAAATCCTTCATGGGATTGGCACTAGAAACCTAAAGGATTGCTTCTGTTTCAAGTGACCATAACCTCCACAGCAGCTACATTCAACTGGAGTTTTGAACAATGCTGGCTAGCAGGAGAGGCTCATGACAGCAGCAAATGGAATTTTCACTGCAGCTGTGTTTAGATTACACCACTCTTCTGCAAGAGGGAAAAATTACTGTGGCATTAAACACTTTCAGAACTACATGAAGAACTATTTGTTCTGTTTCAGTTGCTTGGAATAATGTCTTCATGCATATACAATATATCCAATGATTTAAGACATTTTTAAAAATCTTACAACTTGACCAAATTATGTGTGGATTTTCACAGGGACTGTAAAAAATAAGAAACATATCCTGCCAAAATTCAGACTCTTAATTCAAAGTACAGAGACTCTAGAGCTTCTCAAAGAAAAATTTGCAAGCATTTCATACATGGACAAAATTAAGTATTTTTCCCTAGATTTGTTTTTGAAAATGACTAAACCAATTTGGCTGCAATTTTCCATTTCAGCCTGAGACAGACATCCAGTACAGAAAATTTCAGCCCAGATGCTTAGAAGTGGGCAAAAGTATGAGAACCTGAAAATCAGGGTTTTAGTAATCAGAAGTGTTCAGCTACCTTAATAATAGGTGGTGTCACAAACGCAATCCTATAGTAAGTCATTTGATATTGATTATATAGACAGAACTTTTATTGCACCATAAGTGGTATTCATTCTAAGCCAATGCTATGTTCTCCAAAGAGGACAAAAGGAAGGTTGCAGAGACTGAGGATGAAGAGGAGATGAAAGATGAAGAGAACCCTCAGAAGAAAGATATGGAAAAAAAAACCAGATTTTTCACAAGATACAACAGCAACTTTGTAGTATAGCCCATGATATAGTGTCTAGAAACCTGATTTATTTTGGGAAAAAGGGTATTTCCAAGATTGTCCAAACAATTCAAAATCAGTTTAAATGATGTTCAGTTTCAAGGTACTAAATGTTCTCAACCTCCATTAAGGATCCTAAGCACCACAAGAGAAGGTGTTCTGTACCTAGCCATAAACTATCTGCTTGCTTCCATTTGTAACCAGAAGCTTTTTAATGTAAAAGTAGGTCTATATATTTTTTTAAAAAGTTTAATTTCTAGTATTTTTAAAATTATTCCTCAGAGGATGGCTACTTGCATAAACCATAACTTCATCTAAGATTACATTTTGCTTATAAAACAGCATCTCTAATTTGCAATTAAAGGTCAGCATGAAATATAACAATTGTGAAATCCTTATGAAAATGCTATTTCAAAATATTTACTGATGGAAGAGCACTTACCATAGCCTGACAAATCCAGAAGTAACATAAAAGAAATGAGAGAGCGAGAGTATTAATAATTAGGGCAATTTTGTGTACAAAAGGTGGCAAACAATTATACCTACACTGATGAGTGTCAAAGCGGCTAAGCTGCAAACATTTCTAGAATTCTCTCTTCCACGTTTCTGAAACATTCACAGATAATCATATTGACACATGTAAAAATAGTGGCATTCTTTTGTTCATCATTTGATATTCCGTACACATTTTCCCAGTCTGTGGGCACACGAGTGACATTTATGCATAGTTATTCACCTTAGTGTGAAAAAAGGTAGGTATTATAGTATAACCACCACATTACCAAGGAATATAGTCATTTCTGAAATGACAGTTATAACTTTGAGTGGGATCATTTTTTAGAAAGCTCTTCACCTACTGTCTAATGTTTAATTAAAAAGAAAAGATGAATCAGGTTTTTGATGAAACAGTAGAAGCATCACCTTTTTTTTTGTAGAGCTTGATTATTTTGAACTGTCTCTGTATTTTCAGATAGTATGTTAACTCTGAGGCCGATCTCCAAGAAATGGATTTCTCTTAGGGTGCTAAGCATCCTACACTTACAAAGACTTGTGATAGTTGTCAGGGTCTCACAGAATGTACTTAATCACTTTTCAGGGCCTCTGTACCTTACTGTTCTGTGTGTGTGACCAGCAATGTCATCTTTGAAACTTGAGATTTTTGCTATTTATTTATTCTTTTAAGCCAATATTTTCATACTTTGTTAGTTAAAGAAAGAAGTAATAGCCAGAATTTTCAAACCTAGGCAATTAAAGTGAGCACCTAAGTTTTAGCACCTAAGTTGAAGTGATTTTCAAAGTTGCTGAACAACTGCAACTCTCCTTGACTTCAGTGGGATTTATAGGCCCTAGGCAGGGCTGCATTAAGACATGCTGAGGCCCTGCGCTATGTCAAGATTCAGAGGCCCCATACCATAAGAAGATAAAGAGAAAAAAGTACATTACATTATAAGAGAAAGGGTAGTGAAAAAAATAAATGATAAACCATTATATTTGCATATCTACATAGACAAAGATGCAATGAAAAACAACTAAATAAAACATGTATCTTGCAAAATGCTTTATTTGCATTATCTATTTCAATTACAATAAATTTTCCTAGTTATCTCGAACATATTTAGAGCCCCTAAGCCATGGCTTACTTGGCTTGTGGCTAAATCCAGCACTGGCACTAGGCACTTCTCAAAAAAAAAAAAAAAGCCTCATATTTAAATACCTAAATATGGACTTCAGGTTTCCAAATTTGAAAATTTTAGCCATTACTTTCTATTCTTTAGAGCCTCATTCTGCAGACTACAAAATTATGTCCACAGTTTCTTTTATTATATATGTTCAACAATATTACAACAAACAGAAAATTTATGAATTAAGAGTTCTGATATTTTTTATTTTGCCAGAGATGAGTAAATAATTTTTACCTAACAATGGATCTGAAAAGTTTGAATCCTCCCCCTGTAAATTTTAATACATTAAATTTTCCTGATTCCAATAATTCAATCTTCTTGGTTTGCTGAAATGTTTCATAAATTTCTTAGGTAAATCATTCTGTACTAGCAAATATGAAATTTGTCAAAAAGAAGATACATGAATGTTTTCTCTTTCGTAAAAGTTTGAGGTGCCTTCTTTCTAATTAATACCTGGAAAACTGTTCAAAGTAAAAGATAAGTGCAGTATACCATAATACAAGAGAAGGAAGTTGAAAGTGGTGGGTTGAATCCTAGAATACATACAAAGGATTTTATATTGTAAACAATCCTATTATAAATAGAGGTGATTTTTGAGGGTGTATCTTGGAAGTAGACCAGAGGAATGAGCATGCTGAGAGATAAAAATTGCATCCTAAAGGAAAGGTACGTATGTCTCTTCTTGTATTGCATAACTTTGTTTTTAGCCAATAAATTTGACTAAGCATGGTTATTTGGTCTCTAAATATTTTTAATAATCAATCATAAGTGTAGTCAATCAATTGACTATATATTTTAATCAACAGTGGATTGACCACAATATGATGTTATTATTATGTAGTTCAACCTTAAAAGAAAACATCCTTGTGACAACTGAGACAGTGCAGTTATCTCCCAATACAGAAAATAACTATGGTATCAGAGGTAATACAATGTGGTAACTGGTTATCGTTAACATTTTACAACTACTGTTGAATTCATTTATTTCAGTAGATGCCAGTAGATTAATGCTACTTGAAGAATCATTCCTGAGGCTCTTTGAAGAAACTTGAACAGCAATTAATATTGTTCAGAGCTGAAAGATTTCTAGTTAACCTTGACTGGATTGAAATTCAGCATAAATCAGAGGTCAAAGAATTTAAATTCTGTTCCCCTTGCTGGAATGATTTTTTTTTTGTCTAGATTGCTATTGCCTATAAGGGTTGCCAAGGTAACAGAGCCTATCATGTTATAATAAAACTATAGATAAATCTTTAAATCTTTCATTTAAACTTAGGGCTTAAAAAATGCCTGTTTTTCTACTCCATTGGCACAGAAAATCAAATAAGCACTGAAGAACAACTGTATCCATAAGCTAATTTGGCATTATGTTGAATAGTTTTATCTGCATGGTACACACAGGTGTTATCTGATTCCATTAATAATTATGGGTCAATCAATCAATCAAATCATAGGGTTGGAAGGGACCTCATGAGATCATCGAGTCCAACCCCCTGGGGCTCGAACCCAGGACCTTCTGCATATTAAGCAGAGGTGCTAGTCACTACACTATTTGCAGGGGTCAAATTAAATGTATACATTAAGTGAGATATATAATCATATTTAGTATCACATAATTATCATGTCTTCCTTTGGCCTAACATCTGTCTTTCTAGACACTGTTTTGCACACACCATTGCAGGGTACAGAGTTAACCACAAACACGGTAACTATCACATGAAATAGCTAGAGATTATTGATTCACTGAAAATTGTATCAGAGGTTACTCACCACATCTCGAACAATGGGAAATGTTTTCTTTCTCCGTAAGTCTGGCATGCTATCAATTCCATACAACCCATGGCCAGGCCTTAAGGGAACATAAATGGGGAGGGGGAGAATGGTTTGGTTTGATTTTAGAGTTTGCATCTTTAAGGAGGAAACTGTTTATTCTATTCCCTGATACAATATAATTACTCTGCATACAGTTAAAAGCAAAATTCATATTCAAATGGTTGGCACCAGCAGCAGTAATTTTTCACATTTATAAAAAAAAAAATGATCAGAGTAATGAACTGAGGGTCAAGATCCTTGATCTCTTCCTAGCTCTTCTCCTGAGAAGCTGGGTACATTAAGCAAAGCAATTAACTTCTGTGCCTCAGTTTAACCAGTTGTATGGCAGGTATAATAGTTCTCAACATCACAGGGTGTTGTAAAGCTTAATCAATTATATTTGTAACTATCTGGGCTTTGAGAGCCTAAATACCAAGTGATATTTCAATGCAGGCTGTTCTCATGCATATAGTACAACAATATAAAGAATTCTGAATTGTGCAATAAACTTTTTTGATGTTAGTGTGAGTCTGCAGAAAACACAATTTTTAATGTAGTAAATAATGTCAACTCTAACTTTTTATGTTGATTTATTGGCTATAGAGTTCCCAACCTGTGGTCTGTGGACCACTGGTGGTCTGTGAGGGTATTGCAGATGGTCCGTGACGGGGAAAAAGACATGTAAAATGTAGAAGGTAAATGTACTGTGACAAGTGTAATACGTTTGTGAGTGGGCATAATAAATCATTAGAAATAGCTGTGCTTTTAATACTCCTTGATATATAAGTTTGACTCCCATCAGACATAGGCTATTTAAAACAGCTTGCTTACTTGGTGGTCCACAAAAGCTTTTGATGACAGTGTAGTGGTCCACATAAAGAAAAAGGTTGGAAACCACTGGGCTATTGTGTTAATATTTGTCATGTTTTCTTATGTCCAGTTTGATTTCTCTATTTGCGCAAATATTTAACTATCACTCCCCCTACCCCACCCCCAGAATATACCTTAAAAATAATCACTGGAAAAGCACATGGCCACTTCATGCATATAGTACAAAACCAGTGTGGGAAGGCAGTACACAGAAATAATGCAAAGTGAGTCCATAACTTTTGGCCCTATCCTCTCCAACTAGGTAAAAAAAGAACAAGGGTCAGCAGAAGGATTGTTGAGATTGTTCTATTGCAAGGAGGGATGGTAGGGTATGGAAAGACATGATTTGAGATACCCAGTGAAGTTGAGACCAAAAATTAGGTAAAATATATTTTGTATAAAGGCCCAGTGTTTCCCTAAAGTTCACCCTGGTCATGATTTCCCCCTGCTTGGTACTGTTCCAAACTTGAGAGAGAAAGCAAAATGAAAAACCTCCATCTTTGTTCTTTGCAGGGTGAAGGACCAATTTCATAGTTATCTCACAGGATTGACAGACCAAATTTCATAGTTATCTCACAAGACTGACAGCCCGAATTTCATTTTGATATATCAAAAATTCTGAACTGAAAATGAAGCTCTGTTGAAGTCAATGGCAAAGCTTCTATTGATTTCAGCAAGGTTAGGGTTTCACCCCTTAAAATGTCATATCATTAAGTTCTTGTGACACGAAGAATGCAGACTGCTGAGTATAGATCTCAAGGATTCCCATTCTTATTTGATTGATATGTATGGTTTAATATATTCACACCATATCTCACATGGTATAGCTTCAGGCTCTATTACATCACCTTCCAATTCTACAGGTTTCTGGAACAAACACAGCAGTAAGTGAATGTATGACCTGTTCCTATGACTTACACTCCCCTGCATTTAGTTCCTCCCATTCTGTAAATTCCCTCATCTTCAAAGTGACTGACAAAGTGGGATTTTCTCCCACAAAAGCTCATGCGATAAATAAATTTGTTAGTCTTTAAGTGCCACAGGACTCCTTGTTTGTTTTTCTGAACTAGACTAACATGGCTGCCCCCTTGGAACTTGGCAATCATTCAGTTCTGAGTCTCATATGTATCAGTTTAGTAGTGCAGTGTCTTTGCCCTCCTGAAAACTGCCTGATATTGAGACTTGAATGAGCAAAAATTGGGTGAAATTTAACAGGGCTAAGATGGAACAATGGAAGGAGACATGATGAAGTTAGATTGGTTTATGCATTTCATTGAGTGGGTTATAAACTCATGCACGAAGAGGCTATTGAGAATTGTTATTAGGATCATGTCTCAGGTGTAAATTTGGACAGCAAGATATTTATGCTGACTTTCTGGCTTTGGCCTAGTTTCGTTGACAGGAATGTTGTTTTACTGACCTTTTATTGAGTATATTTGCTTACAACTGCTCTTGCATGGGACGAAGGGAATGTTTTGAGCATAGGAAGTGCTTAAACTGAAGGTGAAAAGATACACAAGAATGAGTTGTCAAAGGGCAATTAGAGAAAAATAGAAAAATATACAGATGATCCTATGCAAAGCAAAGGGTAAAAGTGGCCTGGGCAAGCATGCTTCATCAGTGCATGATCAGTGGTAACAGATCAACTAGAAAAGAGAGAAATAATAAGATGACAATAGAAAGGACAGCAAAAGTTACACCAATTGAAGTTCACAAATATATATTTGGGGAAAAAAATAAGTTCAGTTTGACTTTTGGATGAATAGAAGAAATTAATCCTATTTAAACTTTGATTAATAGTTCACTGGGATCTTGCGTGGTACACACTAAGGAACCTTACACATTCAAACCAGCTACTATATTACATGAAACGTGCCAGTGGGCAATACTCATGAGTCATGAACTTCAGTTATATAACAAATATTCTCAATGTCTGACTGGATTAATAATGTTCATGTTATACACAAGTACATATATACAGTCCTAAGAAGAGGAAGTAAAACCACCACTTTATTTGTGCAAACATGGAGATGATTTTATTAGCTCCTCAACTGCCCTTTTTCATCCTTCAGTGCATGGCCATCATTTGCATTCCCTATCCCTGTACAACAGTGCATCTTCCCTTGTAATTCACCTGTATAGCTTGTACATTACAGGAATGCATATAAACCACCACTTCTGTTTCTCTTCTGCTTGGAGTATTAATACTCAAAAAGGATGAGGCTAAGAGTAATGAGATAACATGATTTATCTAAGTTTACCACGTGCATGGCTTCTTGGATCATAATCATATCATTTATTTTCAAATCATCCTTGAAAATCTCCCTATCAAGCCAGCCCTTCTGTGCTCCCTTAATATTTTCTCCTTCTGCCTCTGGTGAAGGCAACCTCACTGTCTGTTAAGTTTATGTATTAATGTGGGATTTTTCCCTTCCAAACAGACTTCTCCCAGTTGCTCTTCTCCTTAACATTGTTCGCACCTTTAAAAAAATATAAACTATACATGCAGCTCCATTGGATGATGGCTAATATCATCCGAGTAACTCACTCTCCCCCTTGGCTGTTTGCTCCACCCAGGGCTTCAAAGACTCAGGGACAGGAGGGTATTTCCACACCTACTGCTGCTGTTTGGAGCTCAAGGAGGAGTCCCTGCACATGTCATGTTCAAAAGAGCAGAAGGTCGGTTGATCAGTTACAGAGCATATATTCCAGTCATCTGCTGGGACCTTCCCTTATCTGATTTCTTTTCTCTGCACCTCCCCCTCTCCAGTCAGTCTCCCAACTCTGCCAAACACTCACAGAGTTCAGAACGTCTGCAGTGAATAAAGCAGCTAGAGTCACACATGCCAAAGTCCAGACTCCATGGGGAAGTAGGTCCTTGGGGGTCCAGCTGATTCCCCCTTCCCTCGGTACCTTAAAATCTTGCTCTTCAGGGTTGGAGGGGGGAGCTTATCTAGAACCCCTAAATGTGGCTGAAGGAGAAAAATCATAGACACAAGACAAAAAGACTAACTGGCAGATCCTCAGCCGGTGCAACTGTGAATGGATTTTGTGAGATTTGATATTGGCTGAAGAACTGCCCCTCACCCAAGATCTAGAAATCCTTTCTGCATTAAGGGATGTGTTTGTTTCTGTAGCTGCTGGAATCATGAGACAACTCCCAATGAAGTTAAAAAAGATACATTCTAAGTTTCTGGAACTGCTGTATGGCACCATGGTGTATGGCACCATGAAAACTACTGAATTTGCTGCAGCTGAGCTGTTAGTTCAATTAATATTAAAGGAGTCAGTCACCATCAAAGATAATACTGGAAAGTAATGAGTCAGGAAGTGCTGCTGAAGACTTAAAAACTATAGTCTGTATTGCTAAAATGAAGCATTCACCAAAGCTGTCACATAATAAAGCTGAAAAGTCAGATGGCTGCTGTACAGGTGGATCTGTTGACACAGATAAAAAAAGATCCCCACCCACCTAGCAATACACAAAGACACTTTGAGCATCATTTTTTATAAGATAACAGACATTTTAAGTTCTAAAGCAGTAACTGTGGTAGTTTAATTCAGCAAAACAAACAAGGAGTCTGGTGGCACTTTTAAAGATTAATCAAATTTATTTAAATTTGTTAGTCTTTAAAAGTGCCACCAGACTCCTTAGACATTTTAAAAGATCAGATCTTAGATGACAGGGTAAGGCCCAGACTATAAAATCATTTCACCTCTGTAAAACTGAATAATTAAATTGACTTCAGTGAAGATAACTTGGATTTGCACTGGTAATAAATAAGATCAGTATCTGGCTCTACAAATACAAGTGTTGAATCCAAAACACAACAAAGGCAACAAGAGTCTTTTTTCTAGACTTCAGCAAGTTTGGGATCAGACTCCTGAAGCAGCTCACACAGTTCTAACTACTTAATATTCAAAACTAAGTAACTTTTGTTTTCTGGGAAACAGCCCCTTAAAGATACATTTGCCAGTTTTTTTTTCCCCAAATGCTTTAATGTAGCTCCAAAAAGTGACATGGCAAAAACATAGTGCAAATCCCTCATAACTTATGGATGCTAGTGCTTCTTGGAAGCTCTAATTAACATTTTCTCTCCTTTTATACTCTCTCTTCCCAACATCCCATTACTTATTTTTAAAAGTCGAGGTTTCCCCTTCACTTGAAATTGAAAGAGGAGAAAAAACAGGTAAGGCTCTCAAGATAATTGGTGAGTGAATCTTACTTCCAGGCACAAGGCACTTTTGGTCTCCTCTAACATTGATATTCTTTAGGCAAATCCTCTTTGACAATGCAACTTCACTCCTCTTTTTTGCAAGGAATAGAGTGAACTGTGAAAGTATATGCAATATAATTTTGCACATAACATGGTTCAGAAATGAAGACAAAGTCAGGCTGTCTCTTTAAAGATTTTCTTATTTAGAATTGTATAGAAATCTGTAGGACTCAGCAGTCTGATCCACAGGTGCTGGAATGCTGCCCAAATTCCTCAATCTTTAATGTCCCTCAGCAACTCACAAGAGGCCGTTGGTGCCATGTAGGACTGAACCATAGAGTAGCGCACAGAATAAAGTAAAAGGCATCTTTCAAGCTTTTCAAAATGTTGTTTCCTCAGGAGAAAGTCTCATAAAGGTTTGTGAGCCATGGGAATTTTGTGAGCCAAGAATGCTGGCAGGTTTTCCTTCTGTGCGCTGCCTTTAAGCCCGAAGGCATATTATTTAGTTCAATGAACTAGGTCTTGCAGGAAGTTTCCATAACTCATACATTATTAATCATCAGTACACAAAGGACTGTGTGGCAAATGCTCTGATTACATAATCATTTCACATCCTAGATGATATCATGGATTAATTAGTGTTTTAGGGATGCAACCTGCAAGGTACCAGCTATTGTAGTGAAAACTTGGAAAAAACAAACAAAACCTTTATGCATTCAGAAAAGAAATTCAAATTGCTTAGCTCAAAGACAACTTTTAAATTACTGTGTGGTCACGTTAGCTCATTGAAAACCAATGTTCTGCAAAAGCTTTAGTTTTAGGGTTAAGAAAACAGTTTGATATTTCATTATCTGATTAAGCTGCAAGTATGTTCATAATTGTAACTATATATGATATATTGGAGGGGGCATTCTCTAAGTATCCTTCCTATATAGCTTCCAGATTAAAACATGCCTAGTTTCCATATCAGGTAGTTTTTCTAACTCCTGGAACTTCAAATTCAATGTGGAACTTCATAATGAAATTTCTTCAACCCTAATAAAGAATCTAGAATGAAAACTTAGCTCAATAATCTTGTGGCATCAGGAAACATAATAGAATCTAGCACACTACCCTATGGCTGTTCTGTTTCTGCAATGATAATACAATACCCAAATTACTTGTTTCTGCCATTACAGTAACCAAACATGATTCGAAGGCACCTATTGTGCAGATGTCAAATCTATCTCCTCCTTACTCAGATGGTATTTTTCCGATTATCTTCCAAGGTAAATCATTGTTACAATTATCAATTTCAGTGGTGAGCAATGAGCTGTAGACAAACTGTTTCATATTTCTTCCTCTCTGGCATATTAATATGATTGGCCAGTTTCTCAGTTGTTTGAGTACAGAATGAGCTGCAACAAGGAGTCAGCCAGAGACTCCGCTGATAGGGGCAGAAGCAGCCAAAGTAGGTACTGCTGCACTAGGGAGCATACCTCCCTCCAGCATCCCCCTGACCCAGCACTGTGCAGGGGAGACCCCGCTGTTCTATACACACACAGACTGAGGCATCAAGGTCCATGCCGTTGATTTCTCCACTCCTCTTCAGTCACACAAGCTTTGCAGAAAACTGCAGTGAGGAGCCTGCCAGAGACTCCAGCTGGAAGGGGCAGAAGCAGTCAAAGTCCTATGGAGAACTCTACAGTTTTGACTGGATTTTCTATGTCCTATTAGCTCTCTATTCCAAATCTTCCCTGCTCACACCATCTCCAACTGTATAACTTTTTACCCCCTTTCGTATCCCAACATCCCCCTCACCTGCTCCTCTAACCCCATTGCATTAGCTTATCCTCCTTCGTTGTCCCCCAACCCCTCCATAAAAATTCTGGAACTAACATGATATTATTGCTACCACATGTCACTGTACTTATGTATTATACCCCTTTCCCCACTCACTATCTGTCTTGTCTACTTAGAACGTAAGCTCTTCAGGCCAGGAGCCATCTTTTTGTTTTCTGTCTTTACCGTGTTCCGCATAATGGAGCCTTGGTCCATGACCAGAGCTCCTGGGGATGTGGTAATACAAATAAACAACAACAATGGGTTAAAATGTCTTATAAGAACTTTAAACTTGATCTAACTGTGATTCTCCACACAACTGTTGGCCCACAGAAACCTGATGGGTTACTGGGTTTTGCAACCACAAATACATATGGTGATTGTGCAGGCTATGTTGCTGTCTCCTCTCCAGCAATACTTATTTAGCTACATCGCATTATTCCTTTTCTCAAATACTAGAGAGCATTATTAGGGAATTGCACAGAGTATGAATAAGGAATACCAAAGCAGCATAATGCAAGGACCTGTTCCTCCCTAGCCAAATGAACGTCAACAAGCTGAAAGGCACGTTCATACCCACAAGATACTAAAAGAAAAAAAAAAATGAAGCTGTGACCAAAAGGAAGAGGCATTTCTGACAGAGCTCCCTCACTGTAGAAAGTAAGTCATCACAATGCCAAGTTGATTTTTTTCCTGTAAAAGCATGACACACAAATAGACTTAATGCAGCCAGAAGCTGGGAAGAAAGGCTTAGAAATCAGGAATAGAAATACGAGCACCAACAGCCTAATCTGCAGAGTCTTATTTTTGGTTGTGTTTAGCTCTGCTCTTTCCTGTTCCAGTTTCTGTGGCAGGTCAACCTTTCTGTGTGAATAGGTTAGCCAGCTCTGGAGGGTATTTTCAGCTCAAATGGGCCTATATACCAATAGCAGTAAGCACTAGGGACCTTTTAGAGAAGTTCCTGATATATGGATATGCAAGATTATGAAAAGTGGAAAGTGTTTTCCAGTCTCTTGTTGTTTGGGTAACTGTTGTCATTATTTATATTGTCATATTTATTCTTCACATTACCATTTGGGTGAACTGGAAGCAACTTTTGTTGCTCTTGCTGTAATTATGTTTATAGTTTTGTTGTTTTTCTCTCCACAAACTTTTGGCTTTGAGCACAACAGCCATGCCTCCCAGCAAGAGAGCTACCTAACTGCCACCTCCAAGGCAGCACTTTCCCCATTTATCACACTTGCATGTCTTCCTGACATTTTGGCATCTGTAAATTACAGGAATGTATCAGAGGGCATCACACTAGCTAAAATAAAATATTAATGCTTCAATCAGGTAAAAGCAATCCTAAACAAATAATTTTAAATGAACTGATAGCAATCTATGGTGGTCACCCAAAATTTTTAACAGTTTGCTTTTGCTAAATGGACAAGTTTACCTTATTTTTTGTCGCTTCACCTGTTTTTTCCTGTATTTATTTATGGGGGTAAAGTTATCCAAGAGATAACCTAAACCACATAATCATTTTTAAGGATGCTTCCTATATGATCCTTGTGCTCTCCAGAGAATATTGAGACAATAGATTAAAGATCTTGTTGTTTGCAAGAATAGACAAAAGAATTTAAAACTGAGATGTTAAGGAAACATAAGAAGTCCTGTAGATATAAAATATAGCATACCCATTAAGGCCTTGTGGGGAAAAAAAATTCTGAAAATAAGAAGGGACAACGCTAAAATTCTTTTGGAAACTGATTGTCTTTGCCTTTTTGGAAATAATCTCATTATACTTCTCTCTCACAGATAATAAAATGCTACTTAACAATACATTCTACTAAATTTCATGATACAGAAATAAACCTGATTTTACTAGATTTCTAAACATTGCAATAAACCCAGGAAATATTGTCATATTATAGCCTAATGTCAAATATCTGCAATTAGAAAATCTTTATTATTTCATTGCTACTTCCACACGTTCCATCTTTTTGCTTCATCTGTCTTGCTCCATGTGGTCATAAGTCTAGACTAGAAGTTCTGTAGGACAGGAAAAATTTCTCCATGTCTACTGATGATAAGCACACTATCTGATAGGGGCCTCTAAGCCCTATGATGACACAAATAAATAATAAAATAATACTACAAATCTTTCCTACATGCTTCTAACAGCTAACATGAATCATCTGGAGAAATGATGATATTTACATATTTTCACATATGAAGAATCTCTCTTACACATCATTTTGATCAGACAGTAAAAATAAACTATCTGATTAGTTGACTCTATGGCTGTATTTCTACAATATAGTGAAGCTTTATGATTTGTAGTCTATGCTTTGAATAACTATTGACCTTTAGGGTTTAAATCATGCTATTTAATATGCTAACTGGTAAACATCACCTTTTAAAAAATATTGACATTCATTCTTCTTTTGTGGGATGACAGAACCGAGGTGGTAGTTTGTTCATGGAGTTCTCACTAAACATGTTTTAAAGAGAGCTTTTTTACCTTTACTAAAATGATAATTTAAACTGTGATTTATAAGTGAATCATCTACGAGTGAAACATTACATGGAAGGGGCAATATTTTAAAAAATCTTCTCTGAATATCCTTTTAACTTCCTGGTATCAAGTGGAAATTAATCACTGTTCATTCATTGCTGCATAACTAAAGAAAGCAAAACCATGCATGTTTTCTTGTATTCTCCTCCCCCATTCTCTCCCCTCAAAGCCCTGGAGCTTTTCTTCCTTATCAGGTGAGCAAACCCATTCTTGAACTTTTGTTTTGTGAGGGTCCTGAAAACTTCCTTGGTTTATATTTTGCATAGAAACTACATTTATTTTAAATCCCTTTAAGAAGTATCTCAAGACAAAAAAAGATCTCAAATCTCAAAGAAAAAAAGAAAAAGAAACAAAACAAGCTAAAGTCCCAGATTTGGGAACAGCCAATACTGAGACAAAGTCCTTCTAAACAAATATGATCAAATTCTCAAATTTCTCTCTTAAATCATGACAGGGTTCAGAGTCTGCAGAGATGGTTCAGAAGATACAGTTTCAAATCATAAAGGCTAAAGATTCCAAAGCTTGTTAATTTAAATGTTCAAGAGGTAGTAATGACATTTATGAGAAGCAGTCACATAGGGTTTAATTAGATTAAACCTGGGGGAAAAAAGATCTTATTCAAAAAGGTCTAAAGTCTTATTTTTTGATTTGGACCAAGAAATACATAGGTCATCAAGACAGGAAAAGACTAGCAATCAAATATCTAAAAAGCACTGAACAAATTACAGCTAGATTTTTCTAGTAGTGCTTAGCCCACAATAAGAGGCAGTGAACTAAATTCCTCTGACTGGAGGATAGTATATAAACAGCTAAACAGGGCAAGCATATGAACCCCAGTTCTGCTGGCCAGGAGGCAGGGTAGCAGAAGCCATCATTGCCTAGTACATGCTTCCTTGAGGAGCATCTCAGAATCAGCTCTTGACTCTCTCAAGCATAGGGGCTTCAATTTTTTGTCAGCCTTTAAGCATGCCATATGAGGGTTAGCTACTATCTAGCCTGGAATCAGCAATGTACTGTAATTATTTTTGAACACTGCTGTATCTTTACATTAGGACACAGCAAAATACTTCATTTCAAAGCAATAGCTATATGTTCACAACACTGTGTCTCTACTTTATTTAATCAGTCAAATAATGACAAAGCATATCAGATACAATTTCTGATTCCTGAGTGGGAGGAGAATGGATTTCCATAGTTATTGGAGAGAAGGTAAACTGTTGCTATATCTATTGCCTTTGTCTAGTTTTGTAATGAGAAATGCCATCTTCCACTTTTAGTCTAGTATGATACTTCCCTTTTTTGGGATAAGGATTTGATGTAGGTGCTTGTCATATCAAAGGGAACACTGTAATTCATGGTACTTGGACCTGAAGATGGAAACAATACAAAAGCTTCAAACTAAGCAAAGCATAACCACCTGCCATCAGACCCATACCACCTGTGCACCAATCCATTACAGCCTGCCATTCTGGTTTCAATAGCACAAGCAACTATTGTGTTTAGCTAAATACCTTAACTTTGTCAATGTTCAGTAGAAGGTGGGAAAACTCTCCAGTTCAGTCAGTGGAGAATAAATGGAGGTTACTCACCTTTCGTGCAGTAGCCGAAGTTCTTCGAGATGCGTGTTCTTGACATGCTCCACTGAAGGTCTTCGTGCGGCACCGCACTCCAGCTTGGAGATTTTTCCTCAGCAGTGGCTCCATCAGCGGGGAGAGACAGGGACGGCAGTGATAGGCTGGGGTGCTTCCCGCCCTGCTGATGTCACCTGTGCGATCTCCCCGCTGCCCTCCTCAGTTCCCTCATACCGCGGAGACCTGGTGTAGGCAATTCCGAAGTAGAGGGGAGGAGGGTGGGTCGTGGAGCATGTCAAGAACATTGCTGAGAGGCGGTCTAATGCATAATGTTTTGCGAAAGTCTCGGATGACGCCCAGGTAGCAGCTTGACATATCTCGTGGAGAGGTACTCGGGTAACGAAAGCGATGGAAGATGACATGGATCTGGTGGAATGGGACCGAATGTTGTGTGGAGGAACTAGCTGTGAAGTTGTGTATGCAGTCTGGATACACATCGCAATCCAACGAGAAATTCGTTGTTTGGAAATGGCCTGGCCCTTAGAGTGTTCAGCGATAGATACAAAGAGCTGAGGTGTTTTCCGGAACGTTTTGGTGCGCTCCAAATAAAAGGCTAAGGCTCGACGAACATCGAGGGTATGTAGTAGACGGTCCTGTGGTGTAGCGTGGGGTTTCGGACAGAAAACTGGGAGGTGAATTGTTTGATTAAGGTGAAAGGCCGAAGAGATTTTAGGGACAAATTTGGGATGGAGTCGTAAAGAGACCTTATCCTTATAAAAGATGGTGTAGGGTGGATGGGCCATTAGTGCTGCAATTTCCCCCACGCGACGGGCCGACGTGATTGCCACCAAAAATGCTACTTTGATCGACAAGTGTAGGAGAGTTGAAGAGGCAAGCGGCTCGAAGGGAGGCCTTGTCAGAGCCTTTAAGACTCTTGTGAGGTCCCATGGGGTAGTTGGAGGACACACATATGGGAAAAGGTTCTGCAGACCCTGCATAAAACGTTTGACCGTCGGATGAGCGAAGATGGAAGTTGTATGAGCTGGCTCATGAAAGGTAGAAATTGCTACGAGGTGGACCCTTATGGAGTTTACTGACAGATTGTTTTGTTTCAGGTTGACAAGGTATTCAAGAATTCGAGGCACCGGAGCTGTGAGCAGATCCAGAGAATGCTGCGCGCACCAAGAGGAAAACCGACGCCACTTGTGCAGGTAAGTAGTTCTGGTCGTCGGTTTCCTGCTGTTTAGCAGGATGTGTTGAACGTCCTGTGAACACTGTAATTCTATGCCCGTGAACCATCTAGGTTCCAAACTGTCAGATGGAGCCTGTCCAGATGGGTGTGGAGAAGTGTTCTGTCGTTCTGCGACAACAAGTCCGGAAGGAGGGGCAAGGGAATGGGTGGTACTGTACACATGGTCTGGAGAAGAGTAAACCAGGTTCGGCGAGGCCACGATGGTGCAATGAGTACTACTCGTGCTTTGTCCTCCTGGATTTTCTGGAGGGTTCTGGGAATCATTGGAATCAGGGGAAATGTGTAAAGTAAGTTCTTTCCCCAGCAGAGAAGGAAGGCATCTCCGCTGGATCCATGACCAATTCCCGTGCGAGAACAATAGCGTTTGCATTTTCTGTTGTTTTCGGAAGCAAAGAGGTCCATGGTGGGGAATCCCCAACGGAGGAAGATGTCGTGTAAGATGTCGGTGCGAATTTCCCATTCGTGGTGGGATGAAAAGGATCGGCTCTGGGAGTCCACCAGTGTGTTGTCCCTGCCAGGTAGGTATTCGGCGGAGAGGTGGATGTTGTGTTGTATACACCAGTTCCAAAGAGTCATTGCTTCTAGGCAAAGAAGGGTAGACCTGGTCCCGCCCTGGCGATTGATATAACACGTACACGTCATGTTGTCCGTGTGGATTCTGATATGTTTGTTTGCGATGGTGGGAAGAAAAGACTGGCATGCACGTAAGACTGCTCTGAGTTCGAGAATGTTTATGTGAAGAAGAGATTCCGCGGGTGACCAGCGGCCCTGAGTCGTCTGCTGCTGGAGGAAAGCTCCCCATCCGATGAGGGACACGTCGGTAGTGATGGTGAGAGACGGTTGCGACAGTAGAAAGGGTACGCCCCGTAACAGGTTGTTTGGATCTGTCCACCAGTCCAAAGTGCGTTTGATCAAAGGTGGTATGGTTAGCAATATGTTGATGGACCGGTTGAACGTGCGACACCAAGACAGGAACCACAGCTGGAACGGACGCATGCGTAGACGAGCGTGTGTGACCAGGTAAGTAGTTGCTGACATGTGTCCCAGCAGCTCCATGCAGCTGCGAGCAGAGGTGAAGTTGGAATTTTGGAGTAACTGAACTAATTGAGTTATTTTGTGGAACCTGTCGGAAGGGAGAAATGACCTTCCTAGAGGGGAGTGTATGCTTGCCCCTATAAACTGAATGATTTGCGTGGGGCTTCAGTGTTGACTTGGTGTAGTTTATACTCGAGCCTAGAGCAAGAAACAAGTCCTGAGTACATCGAACTGCCTGCTGCACCTGAGTGAATGAGGGGCCTACTATACGAAAATCATCCAGGTAGGAAAAAATGTTGATACAACGTTTCCGGAGGAATGCGGCTACTGGTGCCATGAGCTTGGAGAAGACTCTGGGTGCTGTGCAGAGGCCGAATGGCAGAACCTTGTACTGGTAATGCTTGGAAAGAAGGATAAAGCGTAGAAATCTGCGATGAGCCCGAATGGAGACATGAAAGTATGCATCCCTGAGATCGAGAGAGGCCAACCAGTCCCCCTGATGCAACGCTGGAAGGACAGTGTTTAGAGTCACCATTTTGAATTTTTGTACTTGGATGTAACGGTTGAGGCGCCGGAGGTCTAGGATTGGTCTCCACCCTCCCGATTTTTTCTTCGTGAGAAAGTATGGGGAGTAGCAACCCTGTCCCCACTGATGACTGGGAACTTCTTCGATTGCTCCAATGTAAAGGAGGTGTTGGACCTCCTCTTGAAGAAGTTGTACATGGGTGGGGTCCCTGAAAAGGGACGGGTAGGGGTATTGGGATTTGGGGCGTACGATAAACGGTATGGAGTAGCCCCGTTGAACGATTTCTAACACCCATTTGTCCGATGTTATTCTGCGCCATTGTTGGACAAAGGGTTGTAGTCTGTCCGTGAAGATCAGATGTTGGAGTGGTGACTGAAGTTGGTCTGTTACGTTGTGGTTGGCAGCTCTCTCGACGAAAGCGTCAAAAGTGTTGTGCTGATTTTGAAGGTTGTGACGTATGCAGCTGACGAGCTTTTGGTCTATAAGTGTCAGACCGACGGTTAGTTTGGTAGTGTGGAGGCCTGGAATTGTAAGTTTGGGTTTTATGAAAACGTTTATTTGGGAAAGAGTGGGTATAAATGCCCAGCGTACGCAGTGTGGCACGGGAATCCTTTAAGCCGTGCATTACCTCGTCTGTCTTTTGGGCAAATAATTTGTCTTTTTCAAAAGGAAGGTCCTCAATTGTGTGTTGCAGCTGCCTGGGTAGATCAGCCGAGTGGAGCCAGGAGGCCCGCCGCATGACAACTGCTGTACCGAGCGACCTGGCAGCGACGTCTGCTACGTCTAAGGATGCTTGCAGGGCTGTCCTTGCAACCAGGTGACCTTCCGAAAGTAGCTATTGGAATTGTTCATGTTTGTTGTGCAGGATATCCTCAGTGAAATCCTTAAGTTTGTCATAAAGGTGATAATCATAATTAGAAAGTAGTGCAGTATAATTGGCTATTCGTAGTTGTAACGCCGCGGAGGTATAGACCTTCTTACCAAGCATATCCAGTTTTTTATCGTCCCTGTTCGTGGGGGCGGATCTAGAGTAGGGTTGTTTGGTACGCTGATTGGCCGCCTCCACCACTAAAGAATTTGGTGGGGGGTGCGTGAACAAAAATTCATTAGTCGTAGAAGAGATAAAGTATTTTTTGTCTGCCCTCTTGTTAGAGGGGGGATTAGATGCCGGCGTTTGCCAAAGATTAGTTGCGGGCTCCAAGATACCAATATCCATTGGTAGGGCCAGCTTAGTAGATCCCGTCGTTTGCAAGATTTTATATAATTTATGTTGAGTCATGGTATGGGAGTCTAGCGGGATGTCCATGATTTCTGCAGCTCGCTTAAAGAGCTCGCGAAATTGCCTTAAGTCGTCAGTTTTGATGTCAGGAGTGGGGACGTCTGGATCCTCGGGGTAGTCTGACGAAGATGATGGTGCTGAGGACCCCACAGGTTGTGGTTGCTGCTGTAGTTGTGGACTTGGGCTAATTTGTGTTGGGAGATAAGGGTACATTGCAGGCGTCGCTGCAGTGCCACTTGGCCAGTTGGTATAAGGCATCCCTGGGAAGGGGGGATAGAAATAAGATGGATACGGCCATGAAAAGACCGGTGCAGGGTTCTGGACCGAAGGCTGCTGAGTCTTTGGATCTGCTGGCTCTAGCGATCTAGGGCTAGAGGGGGCAGAGGAAGGCAAGTGGCAGGAGGACCCTAGAGTTGAGGGTGGACTAGCTTGAGAAGAGTCCGATCCGAATAAAGGAGACCCAGTGGCAGAATGAATGCTTAGAACATCCCTGGTCTCAACGTGTTTTGTTTTACTTCTATGTTTGCAATGCGCCCGCTGATCAGTGCTGCCTGTAGCGTTGGGCTGCGGCGCCGGCAACGGCAGCGGAGCGTGGAGCGGAGCCGATGCCGGTGGCAAGAAGTGAGGGACCGGGTGCGGTGCACTCGGCGGTGCCGTGCCCGGTGCTGGGAAGGCGGCCGGTGTGTTCGGCAGATGTGCAAGCGGTGCCGCCGCTTGCGGGGCCGGAGTCACCGCTGGAGAGCCCGTCGGTGCCGCTGGGACTGCCGCGGCTTTGGCAGAGCACGCGGGGTTTGTTTTGGAAATTTTTGAGGCAGTTTTGCCGGAGGCTGTGAGGGTTGCCATGCCTGAGGGAGGACCCTTCAATAGCTCTTTAGTTGTTGTGTGAACGGTTCTGTCATGCTTAGGGGGAACTGGTGAAAACAGTGTTGAACGCCGCTTCTGCGCTCCCTCAGGGGACTGAGGAGAGGTACCCAGGTCCGACGCGGGGCGAAGAGCCCCCTCCAACAGTAGGAGCTTCAGTTTACGCTCTCTGTCGTTTTGTGTCCTGGCCGTGAGGTTTTTACAGTGCTGACATTTTTGGGAGAGATGACCTTCTCCCAGGCACCTAATACAGGCTAGGTGTCCATCTGATGCTGGCATTGCTTCATTGCATGAAGCGCAGCGTTTAAACCCCGCTGGGGTTGTCAGCTTGGCCGCTTGAATTAACGATTGTTCTGTCATTGTTGGTTTTACTTTAAAAGGTACTAACGTCTTCTTTCTTCCTTTCTTTTTTTTTTTTTTTTTTACAGGTAGGATTGCTGGAGCCACCGCAGACTCCGTCTGGAGTCGGAGGCGGTAGGAGGGAACTGAGGAGGGCAGCGGGGAGATCGCACAGGTGACGTCAGCAGGGCGGGAAGCACTCCAGCCTATCACTGCCATCCCTGTCTCTCCCCGCTGATGGAGCCACTGCTGAGGAAAAATCTCCGAGCTGGAGTGCGGTGCCGCACGAAGACCTTCAGTGGAGCAGTCAAGAACACTGCTCAACGAAGAACTTTGATTTAGTGATGAGAATGAGGATACTGAGAATGAGGGGAAAATGCAGGCAAGCAAATATTTTATATCTTTGTGATAGGAATACCAAAAAAATCTAATTGCACTAATTCGCAAATGACAAACCACTCAGAAGAGCAGAATGCCTCAGACAGGGCATTTTCATGTTTCAGAATAATTTGCCTTGAAGATCATGTCCATCATGTTGGCAGTCATGGAAGTTATGTCTTGAAATATCCCGGCATGATCCATTGGAGAGAGGGAGAGATGAGATTATGACGGGATGCCGTTTACTGTTCATATAAAGAATGGTTGAGATTTACATTCTAGTGAAGGAGATGTTAATTGTAATTTCTATGTGTTGAGCTTGATGTGGGTAAAAAAGAGTGGACCCAGCATAGTATTTAAGTGCACTAAGCTCTGTTTGCTTATGCAAATACATGAACACCTAATTTCACAAGCATAAATTACTACAGTCACACAATAAACACCTCCTAACATACTTTTCAACCAATCAACAAAAATGTGTTAATCAGTGTTTGTCAATGTCTGATAAATGGTGTGAGAAAAGCCACACCAGCTGGTACACTCTTGAAAATAGTGTTCCACATCCAATACTGGACAAACACCCAAACCAAACCAAACCAAACCAAAAAAAAAAAAAAATGCCAGACCTCTGTAGAGTTATCTTCATATTGGATTAGGGGAAAGGACACTCCAAAATAGGACTGTCCAGTTTTAAACAAGACAAATGACCTGCCCACCAGTGCTTATACTGTACATTC
The DNA here is from genome assembly GCA_007922195.1 of Podocnemis expansa. Classification (NCBI taxonomy): domain Eukaryota; kingdom Metazoa; phylum Chordata; order Testudines; family Podocnemididae; genus Podocnemis; species Podocnemis expansa. The sequence continues at coordinate 2,714,001 of ML682232.1, forward strand.
TAGGACTGAAATTCAAAAAGTCCTTCCTTATTTTTAAAAACCTTCTAAAAAGCTCCAGTTCACTTCACAGATATTTTTAGTCTTCCTTCTCAACCAGTTCTATTTATTTCTCTAGCTTTAGCTTTCTTCGTTGTTCTTTGAGGTGTCTGCAGTACAGAGCAAACTCCCTTATCAATTCTTTTATTGCTTTGTTAGTCTAAAAATATCTTTTCTTCCTTGTTCCTTTCCCTCTGTTGAGACTTATTAAACTATGTATTAGTAAAATTTACATTAACTTTGCAAATTAGGAACCTTCGCTTAAATCCACTGGAGAAAGTGGAAAGATTTCTGGTGGTTTTGGGCAAAGCCTTATATTTATAGGTAATGATTGGCTTAGTTTATATCTTGTATGAAAGTCACCACAGAAAATAAAGCTGTAATGTATTTCATTTTATAACACATATTCCCTTTAAAATAAGAACTACCTATATAAAACAGGAAAACCTTAAGGGAAATCAGACAATAAACCTGCCCACATTTCCAGGTTCTTTAGATTTCCTGCCAGTTCTCCCCTTTCATATAGTGTATTTTCTAAAACTTTTACTCAGACCTAGCAGCAAAATGCCAAAAAATACTGACATGCCTGCATGCAGGTGTTGCACAGCTGAAGATATCGTCTTAGTATGTTTAGTCTAACTGTGCAGCAATCCAGTAGCCAATCACATAGCTAGCCCAAAGTGCTGCTGTTACTGGAAAGTTTTTCTGAATCTGGACCAACTGAAACAAAAAATCAGACCAGATTCTTCTCTTGCATACACCAGTTTTAGACTTGTGTAACTTCACTTACATTCATGCAGTTCTTATTTATACCAGTGTAAGAGGAAAATCAGACCCCTCATCACTGGGTCTATTCACTTCCAAAAGCATTGTACACACAGTTTCTAATGGTATAGCTGCATTCAGCATACTGCTCTTAGTATTTGCATGTTCATTAAATTTTTGTGTACATAGGCAAAAATATTTATTTACTTGCACACAGCACACAGTTAGATGGGAACTGGCTATAGAGATGTTATAGAAATACAGAACCCACTCATTTCTGTTCTCAGTGCAACTACTGAAGGAGCAAAATACTACTAAATATGATTTCTGGCACAGCATAGGTTCACTAATATTACCTCTAAGATGATAATAATAGTCAGGTCATGATGCTATTGTAAATACTCAACCACCATTTTTTCAACAGCAACCATCTGGATGATGTAGTTATACCTTTCTAAGATTTATGGAAATGAAACAATGTCTAATAGGCATATTTGATGTGTTTCTGCATGCACATTTCTCCACCCTTAAATCTTTTTTTAGATAAAGGTTTTTAGTTTAATTTTCAACTGTTTTCAAACCAATGGACATTAATTCTTTGGAAAGAATCACAATATTTTAATTCAACTGTGTCCTAGAATGATATTTAAGTTATTTCCAGATCAAAGTAGTAATAAAATGTTATAAGTTTTGATACTTGCATGCTTTTAAATTAACTTTTTATTGCACATACCATTAAAGATTATTTGAATATTTCATTTTTTCTAAGTGTTTACATTGGAATCAGAGCATTTATAGGATTTGATTTGTGGAATAATTTTATTTACTGAGTTTAACAGAACATTACAAATACAGAATATAGAAATCTTTAATCTTCCATATTGGAGCTTACATAAAACTCCAGACTTCAAGACTATCTATCTCCCTTGCGATGTCAGAAGAAAACCACAGACATTTGCTCATGAAAAACATTATATATTTTCATGCAGGGAGACTAAAAATCTCTCAACCAGAATTAATAAGATTATTTTTGATAGATTTGCTTGTAGTGTGTATAAGTGTGTTTGTAGGAGTGACTGAATTCTTGACAATAAATAGGAAAGTAGAAGTTTTGTCCTCATTATTTTATATTTAACTGCATGAGAATTGTTTCCTGAATGGGTGCCCACTATAAGAATTCATGTGATGAATACTGTACACAGAAAACTCCTATCTAATCTAACGGGATTTACAGATGCCACATGCAACTTCAGGTGGTAGCGTGGAGGTAGTGTGGGAAATAGGTTCAGCAATACTGAAAGAAAGTAGGCACTCTGTAACTAATGATGCGTCTTTTGAGGACATATAGAGGAACTGAATAATGCAAGTTAATGACTGTGACTACAAATTATCACAGGACCACCTTAAAAATATCCCAAGGAACATTAGTCTGACCCCATTCAACAATAAATTAGTTTATGACATAGGTAGATAGAAAATAAAAATAAGTTTATGAATTATAACATTGGATATTAAAGATGGAAGAAAAAGTGTGGTACTATAAAGGAGATTACATGACTGGATTTACTGCTTTCCTGGTCTTTCACATATTAAAATGCCACCAAAGAGTTACCTAGTACTTTCTCTGCAAATTAAATTTGGATTAAAGTAGCCTTTATAAGAACTAAAAATATCACAGTAAGACACTGAAAAAATGAGTCAAATCCCTCAGTTGTGGAACAGACCTTATAGTACATAATTCAACACTACGTGAAAAGCTGCAATACAAGTTTCAGGATAGGATAGGATGATTTATATTGAGAAAATACATCAGTTCAAATTATATAAAGCAAGTGGCAAGAGAGAAGAGCAATAAGCACAAAACGAGGTGGTTTCTTCTAGAAATTAATTTCAAGAATACAACTGTTAAACAGTATTGGGTAATTTAATTTATATATTGTGCTTTCCATTTGTATTTTTGTTATATAAACACATACACATCCCTATGCTATTATGGGATTAGGAATGTGAATTTGTGATGGTGCAGTAGAGTATCTTAATACATACCTAATTCCTGTCTGAAGTAGCTTAGGAGGGCATGATACACATATAGCTTTGAGATACTTTTGAGTTCTCTTGATCCTAGGACTAGAGAATATGGGACTAGGTTCCATGGCATAGGTCAGAGTTGTGTCATGAATGTGCTAATTTACATCAGCTGCTTAATGGGTCTCTAAGAAAACTCTGGCCACATCCCTTTCTCCTCTCATGATCTCTGCACTGCTACTGGGAGTGGAGCTGATGCAGGCACACTAAGCTGCCTTTCAGGTAGTTTTGGTCAAAGGAATGGAGTGGAAATTGTTGAAATCTCTGGGGAAATCTTCAAGAGCATCCCTGCCATGAATCCAGATAATGAAGATATCATCAATGTAGCATAAGCACCTCTATAGCCTATTTTAAAAAGATGACTTAATCAAGCCAGCTACTCCATCAAAAGGTCATTCACCTGCTCATCCACGAGTGTAATTTATGCCACCATGTGCCAGAAATGCCCCCACACCTTATAAATTGGACAAACAGAACAGTCCCTATGCAGAAGAATAAATGGGCACAAAACTGACCTCAGACATCACAACACAAAAAAAAAAATACAGTTGCTGAGCACTTTCATTTTCCTAATCACTCCCTTAATGATTTGTTAATGATGGTCCTCAAGAAAATCAATGGGACATCAAGACTTCAAAGAGAAACAGCCAAAATTGAACTAATATGCAAATTAGATTGTGTGAAAGCAGGACTTAATCTTTTCACATTATAACAGGTAATTTGACTTCACCCTCATTCTATGTGCTGTTTCCTCACGTCTGAATCCTTACAAATGCTCTGATTTGCTGTTGCAGTATGACCTGATCCCATGTCTTATGCTCCCCTGCATTTATTCTCACCCAATTCTGTAAATTCCCCCTCCTCAAAGTGTCTGATGAAGTAGGATTTTCTCCCACAAAAGTTCATGAGATAAATAAATCTGTTAGTCTTTAAGTGCCACAAGACTTCTTGCTTTTTTTGCTTTACTAGACTAACATGGCTGCCCCTTTGGAACTTAAATTAATCTCTAGGTAACTCCGCTGAAGTCAACTGAATCACAGAGAACTGAGCTGGCTCATAGGTGTGCATATCTGTTGGAAAAGAAGATGCGAATAACACTGAGTACCTATAAAATGACTTTGTTCCTCTCTAATAATAACAGGCAATTTCCAAAGGGGTAGCCATGTTAGTCTAATCCCGCAAAACAAACAAGGAGTCTGGTGGCACTTTTGAAGAATAACACATTTATTTATCACATGAACTTTTGAGGGAGAGAATCCCACTTTATCAGATGCTAGAAGAAGGGGAAAAAAATAAGTGGACACAAATCTGACACAAGAAAGAACATTCAAAAACCAGTAGGGGAACACTTTAATCTCCCTGCTCACTCCACTGATGATTTGTTAATACTTGTGCTCAAACAAATGCATAACAAAGCAACGCTTCAAAGAAAAACTGTAGAACTGGAATTCATATTCAAATCTGACTCTGAGGACTCAGGCCTGAAAAATGACTATGGGTTCTTTTCCTATTAAAACAGATGATTTTGCTTTCCTCCACTCACCTCCATGCTAATTTCTGTACTACACTGTTTGAATCTTTACAACTGCTTTGATTTGCTGTTATAGTCTGATCAGATCCTCTGACTTAAATTTTCCTGCATTTATTTTGCTTCCATTCTTCAAGCATCTGATGAAGCAGGATTCTCTCTCACAAAAGCTCATGCAGTAAATAAATTTCTTAGTCTTTTAAAGTGCCACCAGAATCCTTATTTGTTTAAACTAGACAACATTTCACTATCAAACCTTCAAGTGAAAGTAAATGTTATTTTTCACTGACATTAAAGTACTGAAGCAGTTTACTTTCTGTGACTCATAGCTAACACACTATTCTTATGCCTGAATAATGGAAGAATTACATCTGCAAATGTTAAATAGAGAGTATGCCACACACACAGGATTTTAGAAATACACCTTTACCATTGAACTGGTTTTTACCAGGCTCCACAGCTCCAAGTCTGGCAGCATTTGAATTAAAACTTCTTCAACAGCATTTGATACAATTTATTATATCACACACTTCATGTACTAGACCTGAAAGTCTCTGTACAAGAGTTAGTCAGCTATTCAATAAAGAGAGTGAGGGACTTAAAGCAAATTTAGAGAGGATGAACAGATTCAGTCTCTTAAAGATGCAACAGAATACAATTAAACAAAACTGTATGTCCCAGTTGTAGAGAGTAAAGGGGAGGAGGAAAAGAAAAGGAAGTAAGAGGAGAAGTAATCAATGAAGGGGGCAGATATGAAATCATGGAGGTGACAGAGAAAGATTGAAGACAAGGAGGGCAATTTTAACTGGATTGAAAGTGAATGATAAGCACGTGAACATCACATGTTATAAAGAGTCAGGTGATCTAACTTTCTGGACCAAGTGAGGAGTGTAGCCATGTGAGTCAAGAAGAGAGTTTTGAAAAACTATGCAACAGGGAACTGTAATAATAAATCATTTAAGGGGTTTATACTGCTGTCCGTCATTATAATGTCTGAGCCCCTTCCGCATAAAATCAATAGCAATAATGAAGTCCCTAGTGGAAACTTTGTCACTGCTATGACTTCCACAACAACAAGATGTCACTTGTAATGTTCATACTGAAAAGTAATTTCCTTCATCACTCTGGCCAATACACTTATAAGCTAGAATCCTCCATAGAAGTTTAAAGTGTTGGTCCTATATATGTTTAGAGTAGCAAGTTTGCGTTTTTATTTTTACTTGTTTTTTAAATAGTACATAAATATTAATCAATTTTAAAGGATTTTTTCTTGTTAAAATAAAGACTATATTTAAACAACTTAATATCAATTAAAATAATCAATTAAAAGGTTTTGTCTTTCAGACATAACAGCCAAGATTTTCCCCATTCTTTGCCAGGACAAATAAACAGCCATAGTAGCAATCAATGAGAAATGTGATTAAGAGACAATTCCTGTCCCATTACAATCAATCACGAAACTGAGTTCAATGGGACCAACATGTGGTATGAAGAAAAATCTCAGCCAAAGGTAAGCTATATAAAGGCAATACCACTGATAAGTATTTGGAAAATTAAATGCTTGATTCAGCAACCGTTGGTTATTTATGTCAGTAAGGCTGTACATTCACATAAGGTGTACTCAGGCTAGTAAAGTCTACTTATTTAAGAACAGGTTGCAGGATACATTGCATTTATTATTCTGTTTGATGTTATTAGGTTCTTACAATGCGTCCTTTACTGTAGCATCTGAGCACCTAACATCAGAGATTTCAGTGTTTGGTTGTGTGGGAGAAAAGAATGAGCTCATATTCAAAGACAGTGGAATTTTCTTCTCTTGGGAGCAAAGTTTTAAGGTTGGTGTTAAGGAGACTGATGATGGAATCAAAGAGAGAGGATAGAAAAAGCTGACTTGGCTTGGAAAGATTCACTGAAAAGAAATGATAGTTTACGACAGAGTAAGGCAGGCAGGTATACATTATACAGAACTGAGAGATTTGTTACGTGACTGGACTGCTGAAATTTATAGCTGCTTGCTGTTTATTTCAAACATCACAGCTTTTGTCTCTTCTTTAACGCATTTCTTGCAAAGCATTTCACCAGAGGCATCTATAAGATTCTTACACTGCCTTCAACTCAGCAGATCTGTTATATACTTGTGAATTCCTCTGTGTGTATCTGCACACAATTCTAAGCTCCTTAGAACAGGAACCATTTCACCTTATTTATGTTTGTGAAGCACAAGCACTGCTGACACTCCAACAAATAAGAATTGAAGCTCGGCCATTTCTTCCAAGGTATCTAAATATTAGTAACAACACAATAAAATGAACACTATTTTCATGGTTTTATAACTGAAATCTACCCTAATACCTAAAGGCTGAGACCAGTGAACAACAAAGGAAGATACTATCAACTTAACTTTTAATTATGAAGAAATTGGCAATACAGTAATAAATCAAAATTGTGTATATTTACTACATTTAACTAGATACAATGCATATTATTGTGTAAATTAGTGCCATATTCTTCCATTCTTTCTCTCATTGACTAGCACTTGAATACAGTGAAATGACTTGCAGAGTATTGACTGACCCTTTAAAATGGCTGAGGCTCTTCTTCACCTCTGACAAAGGTAGCCTGCCTCCACTGATAAAGGGAATGCATCCCACCATCACATGAAGGGAGTATGTGTTTCAGACTTACACCTGTTGGGAGCCAGAAAGGCAGCCTGAGTTCAGTGAGGCAGAGTAATAGATGGGCTGTATGAGCTGGCGAATTGAAAGGTAGACAACCTACCAAGTGCAAGCTTTCTGGGAGCAGGAGCCAGCTAGGAAGGCTTAAGGGGGAGCGAACCTCCTAGAAGAATGCCCCTGCACAGAAAGAGTCAAGAACCTTCCAACAATGGTTGCAAGCCAGTTAGGAAGACTGGATAGAAGCGCTGTGTTGTTTTAAACTTTACATTAACAAACCAGACTCCCCAAAAGTGAAGCATGATTGAGAAAAGACTCATACTGTGAGGTTTTCTTAAGTGGAAAAAGGGAAAACTGGGGCAATAGTGGGATAGGAAGCCACAGAATTTAAGCCCTGCTATCCTACTCAACATGAGAACAGCAGCAGAATTTGGCATTCAATTACACTTAAATGTTCCTGTTGCAGTAGACTTTTTACTAGCGATTTTTGCTGTTCAGTGATTCCTGACCTCATATATTAGATTTTTTTTAAGTGTGTCTTGGTCCAATCTCATTTATTAAGAATAGGGTGTAGGAGGAAAGAGGAGGTTAGATATTTTTTCTTAGTTATTAATACAGTATGCGTAGGAAAAGCTATAAAAAGAAACTTCATTTCATCTAAACTTCATCACCTTTTAATGGTTAAGGAAAAAAGAGGCAAACATTATGCGAGGCCTCTCTTATTAATGATAGTTGCTATTATAAATAAAGTGTAATATAAATATTTACTATTTAAAATGCTTTCCCAGCTTTGCATCTAATAAAAGATTTCATGGAAGAAAATATGACTGATGAAACTAAAAATAAGTGTGTGACAGGGTGCTGGGAGAAGCCAGGCTGCTTCAGCCTTCTGTCACTGGTGCCCTAATTAGTAGGGATAGAAGGAGGCTGTGTAAACCCTGCAGGAGATGAGTTAACAAGGAGCAGGTGCTGGACTTGTTAAAACAGGCTCAATGAAAGCTCCCAGGGAGGAAGTACAGGAGGAGGGCAAACAGCCAGCCAGCCAGCCTATGAAGATGCTGCGCTGGCAGGCGAGTGTCCCTTGATTCAAGGCTGGAACAGTGAGACCACCTGGGGATGCTAAGCCTGTCTATGTATCAGTAGCTGCTGGTGGGTTAAGCTATGTAAATGAAGAACACTGGTGGAAGCACCAAGCTGAGTTCTGTGTATGATTTGGGGAGCAGAAGACCAGATCAGCAAGGGGTGCCTGTATGAAACTGCTATAAAGGCAAAATGATCATAAGTGATGGAATGCTGGTAAAGAGAATGGAAATTAAATACAAATTTATTGTATTTTTCCAAAATATGCATTCTGGGGATAGAAATAAACACATTTGTTGATATTGATAACAATGATCCAAGTATCTTTAATAAGACTCAACTCTCCCACCAACATGAAATACTCTGCAAAGCCTATGTTTTAGATCACAAAATTTACAAAATGTTTTAAAATATCTGTGAATGTGCAGCAATTTTTGTTAGAACTGACCCTGACATTATAGAAATGATTTTGACTAGTCCCTTAACAGATTATCTGATGGTCAACATTAGCTGTTGAAAAAGTTCCCACTTCCTCTATTAATATGCTTTAAAGTCTCAAATGATTCTAAAAGGAATATGTGTTTTGTCAGCTTAAAAGCCTGTTAATAAAAATTTAGTTCAATTATTTAAACAAATCCAAGTAACATGGAGGGTCAAATCTGTAGTAGGGCCTCAACCTGCCCTGTAATTGGGCAGGTCTAATTTTCAGGCTGATGTGTACATTCTATTACTTGTGCCCACAATTTGTTGTGCACCTGTTTGACTACGCAATTCCTTTGAATGAGCCAAGCAATGAACAGAATCTTGAAAAGCTGTGAATGTAATTCTTTCTTTTTGAAGTTACCATTATTTGCAGTACACTAGAAGAAAAAGGAGGATCCAGGGAATTACAGACCAGTCAGCCTCACCTCAATCCCTGGAAAAATTATGGAGCAGATTCTCAAAGAATCCATCCTCACACACTTAGAGGAAAATAAAGTGATCAGGAACAGTCAGCATGGATTTACCAAGGGTAAATCATGCCTGACCAATCTCATTTCCTTCTATGAGCAGATGACTGGTTTTCTGGATGCGGGAAGCACCGTTGATGTGATATACCTTGATTTTAGCAAGGCTTTTGATACAGTTTCCCACAGCATTCTCATTGGCAAATTAAGGAATTATGGGTTGGATAGGTGGACTATAAGGTGGATAGAGAACTGGCTAGATCAACGGTTTCAGCATGTAGGAATCAATGGTTCCATGTCTAGCTGGCAACCGGTCACGAGTGGTGTGCCCCAGGGGTCGGTCCTGGGGCTGGTTCTGTTCAACATTTTCATCAATGATCTGGATGATGGAATAGACTGCATTCTCAGTAAGTTTGCGGATGACACCAAGCTGGGGGGACCAGTAGACACATTGGAGGGCAAGGACAGGATTCAGGGAGACCTAGATAAATTGGAACAGTGGGCCAATAAAAATCTTATGAGATTCAATAAGGATAAGTGTAAAATCCTGCATTTGGGACAAAAAACCCCTATGCACTGCTACAGGCTGGGAAACATTCAGCTAAGTAGCAGCAGTGTAGAAAAGGACCTGGGGGTCATGGTGGATGGGAAGCTGGATATGAGTCAGCAGTGTGCTCTTGCTGCCAAAAAGGCCAATGGCATACTGGGCTGCATCAAAAGAAGTATTACCAGCAGATCAAGGGATGCGATCCTTCCCCTCTATTCTGCACTGGTGAAGCCACATCTAGAATACTGTGTTCAGTTTTGGGCTCCCCACTACAAAAAGGACAGGGACATGCTAGAGAGAGTTCAGAGGAGGGCAACCAAAATGATTAAAGGGCTAGAGCACAAGCCCTATGAGGAAAGACTGGAAGCATTAGGCTTATTTAGTCTGCAGAAGAGAAGACTGAGGGGGGATTTGATAGCAACCTTCAACTACTTGAAGGGATGCTCTAAGGAAGATGGAGCTCGGCTGTTCTCGGTAGTAACGGAGGACAGAACGAGGAGCAATGGTCTCAAGTTGCGGTTAGGGAGGTCGAGGCTGGATATTAGAAAAAACTTTTTTACTAGGCGAGTGGTGAAGTCTTGGAACGAGCTGCCGAGGGAGGTGGTGGAGTCTCCATCTTTGGAGGTGTTTAAGGCCCGGCTGGACAAAACCCTGACTGGGATGGTTTAAGTGGGAGTGGTCCTGCCTCTGGCAGGGGGTTGGACTAGATGACCTATGAGGTCCCTTCCAACCCAGTGATTCTATGATTCTATGATCATCTGAGTTCTTCTTCCTAACTCAGCTGTAACGTAACGTGGAACATTTTTCTCAGTGATATTTTTCTTTAGTTATATTGCCTGAAGTGACATGTAGCTCATTCCTGGGGCAAGGGTGATTTATACATTCACAGTTTTGTACAATAAATTAGTCCTACCCTGGTGGGCAAAAACTTAGACTGACAAAGCAAGATTTTAAAAGGTTCTAAATTTCTGTCAAAAAGAATAATTTTACTTTTCTTATCATGACAAGAATAATCACGTGTTTCTCATCTGATCCTCAGAGCCCCTGTTTCTTTTCCATGAGCCAGGGTGGAAGCTACTTGTGTCTTTGGAAATACTAAATAACTAAAAATAAGTGGTGGTGGTACATGCATAGGTCAGTTTTCAAGATTCAGTTCTTCCCATCTTGCTACAAATTTTAATATTTTAAGAGATGCAAGGACACATTTTTTCTATTTTAGTGAAGCATTGTATGAATTTACAGAACTATCTAAAAATATTTATTATTGGTGATAGTAACAATCTTTTAAGCCTTTGCACACAGTGTCACAATCTTGATTAGCAAAAGTAAGTGGTATTATCTGAAAGTGTCACTATTTTGTCTGTGGTCCATCACTGTAGCATTTTAATCCAAGACTTCATGATACTACAGTTACTATTCTCTTCCGACTAGCCATTCTTAAATAAGCAAACAAAATGGATCACTTTATACAGTTGTACCTCTTCTAATTCCTTTATGCAGTTTTAAACCAAGACACAATAACCAAATTTGCTGTATTGTAATAAGGAAATATAAACTTAGCATGCCAATATTTGCCCATGTTCATCGCAAAAGATTTTTTCCTCCAGATATCATTTAATAATCAGAACTCCACATTTATTACACAGTATACTGGGGAAGAGAATGAACTCTTATCTAGAGCAAAAGCCTTGAAGGGAGTTCCAACTAGCAATACAAACTTCACCAGTTTCATGATCTTGACAATAGATGGTACTTTAAGTGGCAAGGGCATCATCATTCAAAGAGACTGGTGTCTTTTCATATCTTGCTGCTTCCTTCCTGATGTGCATTTCTTTTCTGATGCAAAATGTTCTTTATTTGCAATCTTTTCCCTCTGTCTCTAAAACCATCTGAAAGTCTTGTATAGTCTTCCTTCTACTTCAGGTTATCTTGGAACTGGTTTAAAACAGAACCTTTTTCCTGAAGGAAAAGAGTTCTCATCAATATCATTGTTTCATAGAGCAACCTGCATCTGTTTCCCTCCTTCTGATCCTCAAAAATGGTCTAGTCACAAGGTCTTGTGGGGTAAAATTACAGAAGAAAGCCCAGTGCACCTAAGTCTTAACATCACAGTAGAGACAATATATCAAAAACAGCCCTGGCGTCCCTCACCATGCCCTAGTTCTCCAGCTCCAACTGACAGCAGGTATCTTTGTCTGCTGCTTTTAGCCCTCAGCCCCTCCAGCCTTCTCTGGCGTTTGCTCTCTTTGACTCAGGAAGGACAGCAGGCTCTCCACTCCTTTGTCTCTACTTTGCCAGGACTGACATTGATTCCAGAAGCTCTGCAGACCAAGTCCTTTCACTAGCTTCCTGAAAATCCAGGTCTTGCCTTTCAGATTCTCCCTGATCCTTTATATTCTCTGCAAGTTTTGCCCTCTTTTTTGACCAGATGGGAGCATATGTTCTGGCACAGGAAGCTGGACCTACTTCATATATTGGACAGCCACCCTGTGACATACTGCTTTTAAAAAAATTGCCTTCATCTACACCTCTGAACTTTGTAAAAATGGAAAGATTTAAAAACAAATTCACCTGTTTTATACAGCAGCAAGCTAAAGATATAATATTGTAAAAGGTTAGAAGATGAGGCACTTTGTGAAAAGACTGTTGGTATATTGGGAATAAACATCAATTATTTTATTTAAACCTTTTTCAAATTATTACAAGCTCTTGAAATACTGGGTAAATTTTGAGCACTTTACAGTAAATAATTAGGTTACCAAAACAATGGTCTTTTTTATCACCATAATGAATAAGGAACACACACTTACTTTTAATTAGTATTTCTCTAACCTCCATCTAAAACAGGGGTCTCAAACTCAAATCACCATGAGGGCCGCATGAGGATTAGTACGTTAGCCTGAGGGCTGCACCACTGAAACCTTTCCATACAATGATATTGCAAATATCAGTAATGATCGTGTCATTGCTGGCCACAGGAAATAGCTTTAGGGGGCCACATGTGGCCCGCGGGCCATGTGTTTGAGACCCCTGATCCAAAAGGTTAAAGTTGAATATTGTATACACTACTTATATATTATAGAAAAGGAGCAGATTCAATTATTTTGATTCCCACTATAAAACTAGCATGACTATAAACAAAATTTCAGAACGGATTATGAAAAGGCTTGGATTGGATCCCGAAGTGTGTTGGCTTCAGTTTTGAGTTAGCATCAGTGATGTCAGAAACAAAGGCGGGGGTCATGCAATTTTAAAATGCACTTTTGGTCAACTTATGTGCATTGTAACTCTCACTGCCTTAATCTGATTCCCTGCATAGCATCTGAAGTATGCCTTTGTGATGGTACTATGTTTTGAAATCCTAAACTCTCTGCATGGCTTTATGTCAGGAGCCTACAGGCACTGTTGGTTATTGGAAATATGAAAACAGCTGTATCCTGATCAAAAATACCTCGAACTTGAACATTCAACTGAAACTAGACATAGCTCAAAATTTGCCTCTGAGAAAAGTGCTGATACTTCTTGACATTATACCAGAAGTGCTTATTGAATTTTCAGAACACAGTGGATGTACAAAACTAGATGTTCAGTCCCTTTTACAGCAAACTGAAACCAAAAAATTCTTGTTTCTGGAAGTTCAGGGGTTAAAGCAAAGCAGAACACCCCAGAACACCATTCCAGGGCCCACAATTTTCAGCGGCTCAGTGTTCTGGGGCCCCTCGAAGTAGAAAATGGAGACAGAATGCTGTGTTTCGAGGCCCACCATTTAAAAACAGCAGGGCCTGAAATGCAGCATTCTGGCTCCACTTTCTATTTTTAGGGTCCCCAATGCTGAGCCCCTAAAAAAAACAGGCCCCTGAATGGTGTTCTGCCACGTTCTGGGAAGCAAGGGAGTGTTCCGGCCTGAGCCAGCTCTAAGGATGCTCAGTGAGAGCAGGCTTGGGCCAGGGAGGCTCCAGTGACATGGTGGCCAGGTAAGAGGGCCCTGGGGGCGGGGGTCAGGGCAGTATTCTCTCTAGGGCTTGAAACTGGGGGTTGTGTAGGGCATGCTCACTCATTTGATATAACACTGCTACTAGCTGACAAGTGGGGGTTGTTGTTAGGGAAATCCGTGGTTTGGGGACAGGCGAGCCCACCTGGTGGCGAAAGGAAGCAGGGAAGGTGGTAGGCATGGGGCTGCGGGGTAAGACTGTGCGGCATGGCATTCGGCTGAGGAGGGGCTGGGGGACCAGTGGCAAGACAGGGGCCAGGGGCACTAGCTGGGGTGGGGGGGCAGGTGTGTGTGGGGGGCAGTAGCTGAGGTGGGGGGCAGGCATTTGGGGAGCAGTAGCTGGGGTATGTGAGGGGGGCCCGCACTGGCATGAGGGAGGCCTGCCAGTTTAGGAGGGTTCCAGGGCCTGCCAAATAATACTTTAACACCTATGAAAGTTATGTTTGGCAAATGATTGACAACGGTGGTTTTTCTAAAAAAAGGATTGGAAAGAGCCACATTACCCGTCAGTGACTACATTAGTCCGATAGAATGCCTAATGGAAAGCTTTTTATAATTTTGGGACAATGCATCAAATAACTTTTACTAAGTTTTCAAACTAGCAGAAGAACTCATCCAAAAGGGACTGAAAAGTGAAATGCATTTTCCTCTTGAAAAAGAAAACCATCGATGACGATAGTTGATAAATTACTTTTTTCTATTTTGGGAAAATCTTTCAAAATTCATTGCAATAATGATTTGAGACCTTTCTGCAACGAGATACAAGGCTGTCAGATTGCTGAATTTAAATTACCATTTTTAGGAAAATGTTTATTGTATAATGAAAGCTTCTGCAGCCATCATGCCAATGTCTGGGACACTCAGCCAAAGAGACAGTATTCAGCATTTGTGCAGTCTGTATGGCATCACTATGAAGGAGGCTGAATTTATTGTGTTTGTACAGCAATGAAAGCACAAAGTAGCCAAAGGTAAAATCTGTGGCTCTCTCAAAGTGCTAGAGTCTTTGCTTTAGACATTTTCCCTAACGTCAACACTGTTTTAAGAGCACTGATCTCTCTCCCATGACATCTTGCACTGTGAAAGGCTCTTCCCTATAACAAACAGGATCAAGACAGCAACAAGGGAATCTGTCTTCACCACTTGCCTCAATTATCTGTCACTGTTTTCATTCAAAAGGGAACTGTGTGATTGATTGGTCTATGACAGCATTATTGTCATATTTAACAGTAAGCCCTGATGTCTCATTCCTTAGGGAAGGGAGATGGCTTCAAAGGTTTATTTTTGCAAATTAATAAGCCAGGCTGCTACTGAATTATTTCATAGATGTCTGAAAGAATCTGGTTTAGCTAATACCCTGAATACTTTGTATTCTTTTTTTTTTTTTAAATTTACTCATAAGCCATTGTGTTCATGTGTTTTCTAGTGAAATTGCTGCATCAGTTTTAAATGTTACATGTTTTAGCATCATAATTTGGTTTTGCTGAGTGCTTTCAATCATTATTAATAGTTTTGAATATTTAAAGTATCATCGATGTATGAGAATTTTTGCAGACTGTTTACCTACAAATCTATAGTAGCTCATATATTGTAAACTAACTATAGCAACATTCATATCAGTGTAGCTAGTATTGCTGTTTTGCTTATGACACAAGGCTATGCTCATACATGTCAACCACAAACCCTGCCAAAAATTAGTTCTGGTTATATCCCCTGACACATTACTAGTTTCTCATCTGGAGAGCTGAATTAAGACAGGGGGTTCAAGGGCTGCAGTCCTAGGTCCCAGGCTGTGTGTGTGTGTGGGGGGGGTGTCCTACCAAAATCTGGTCCTGCTCACGGAGCTGATGCTGGGGAGACAGGAGCCCTGGGCCCAGAGGCCACAGTGCTCCTACCCCTACCCAGGCCGGCTGGTCTGCCCAAGGGGGTGGGGCAGGCCAGCATGTGCCTGCTGTGCCCCAGAGGTGGGGATGACTGGCTTGTAGTTTGGCCTCTGGAGGCAGTGCTCCTGTCCCTGAAGTGTTGCCACCAAAGGCCAGACCACACGCCAACCAGTCCTGCCTCCATAGCCCTTCAGACCTGCTGGAGCACACCAGGTCCTGGCCCCACTCCTAGCATCAGCTGCCCCCCAACATCAAACTCCAATCCAATGCCCCCCCACTCCCTGGCACTGGCCAGGTCCCCTCATTACCAAGTCCC
Source organism: Podocnemis expansa (assembly GCA_007922195.1). NCBI lineage: Eukaryota > Metazoa > Chordata > Testudines > Podocnemididae > Podocnemis > Podocnemis expansa. Next base: position 2,729,848 of record ML682232.1, read on the forward strand.
AGCTGGCCCCATGGTTGGCTGGTCTGCAGGTCTGCTGCTGTCTCCTCCACCCACAGTGACAAGTACTGCCTGGCCCCCCAGGTTGGGTGTCTCCATGCTGGGGGGTGAAGGGCCCCACAAGAACAAGCATCCTGGATCTCCATGAACTTTAAACCAGCCCTGTCATGTCTTTAGTATTAATAGTGAAATAATTCCAAACTGCTTCATGCTTAAATGAATGATAAATGTCTGTAAATTACAGGATCTGACCAAATCTTTATATTGAAGAAGAAATGCAATTTAAAAAGAACATGTTCCGCCCTTATCTGCTTAACAGGCAGAAGGTCCTGGGTTCAATTCCCAGGGGGTTGGACTCGATGATCTCATGAGGTCCCTTCCAGCCCTATGATCTGATTGATTGATTCCTTGATTCCTTATTTATTCAGTGAGTCAAGAGCCAACTACCCTCATGGCACGAGTTAATTTTTATCCCTCACACCTACTGAAAGGCCAAGAGCAGACATTGAGCCCTAGTCTATACTTGGGCTGCTTTTTGGCAGCAGTCAACTGTCATGTAAAATGCCTTGAGTAAACGACAGCAACTTCCTAAGCTACTCCTAGACACTGGGGAAAGCCAGCTGCAAATCCCTTGTGGTCAGCTTTCCCCTATGCCTCCTGACCTCCAGGACTTCCGGTGCTGACTTCTGGGAGTGCCACAATGAATTCAGACCCACTGCTCAGCACTCCTGGAAAACCAGGCCGATGGTGGCTATTCTGTCGCAAGCCCTTTTCTGAATTGAGATGTACCTGAATTTCATCCATTGACAGGCAGGCCCAAGTGTAGTTGCTTCAGAGCAGACCCCCACTGTTGTGATGCTGAGTGAGCAAGCGTTAAGGAACCAACATTGTTGAGCTAAAAGTAACTCCTAAGGACATATTGCAGGGTGACCAAATTTACTAATTCCCCAGGCTCCTCTTCCCGCAAGGCAGAATCCTCTAGCCCCACAACCCTGTCCACAGGGCAGGAGATCTGGACTACCCACCCCAGTCTGGTAGCCAGAGGACATGGGTGAGGGGGAGCATAAAGACTTCTGCAAGTCATACTTTAACTTTAAAGTGCCATATATGGATCATGAGCCACAGTTTGGTCACCCCTGACATATTAGGTGGATACTGAAATGGTAAACAGGGCCATTTCTTATCATTGGCCAAATCATGTTAAGTAGACTAGTGTCCTTGAAATGTAGACTGTTAGAGAATTAAGAATAGATACCAATTGTGTTTGTCTGTTTTTACCTCTAACTTATTGGAAGTTAACTATGTAACCAGATTAATTTGTGGATACTTATTCTCTTTCATGTCTTAATTACATTATATTGAACATGTAGACAATTCAGTTAACCTTAAGATCAAAGATGTAAGATACTGCAGGAAATAATATTTACATTATCTTCAGCTTAAATTGTCTATGCTATAATGGAATGCCTTGACAGTTTGAATAATTGCCTTATTTTAAATTCTACAACTAGTTTACCTGTGTATACACGGGAAATAGATGTTTAGCTTTAAAGCAACAATATATATACTGCCTATCCTTCATCCTGCTGTGATGTCTGCTGTCAGGAGGCTATCAGCCTGCTAGAGAACTATAAAGGAAGCTTCAGGCCTGATCCTTTTTATTTCAAATCTGCTTAAACTTTGCCCATGAAAATCTAAGTCTTAAGGACTAAGGTCTCCAAATTGACACTGGATGCACCCTGTAAATAATCATGGAAGTTTTAAAACAAACTCTGCATGTAGACTGACAATGATACAACAATAATCTCAAATTGGTTCCCAAGGGACTTTTACAAATCAGTCACCTCACCATCTCCACTATGAAACTGACTTGTTTGAAAAACAAATGATAACATTATCTCATCTATCTACTACATATCCAAGAATATAACATTATGTAAAAGGACTTGAAAATGAAGCAAATATGAAAGGATAATGACTTTTCTGAATGAATTAGTGGAATACTGAAATTGGTTAAATGCTTTTATGCCCAAAGGTGAAATAACACGGAAAATCTAGAAACCTCACTTTATAACCTGGTAGAAGCCAACCCATGATCTTCTGGCTAGCACCTCTGCTTAATATGCAGAAGGTCTGGGTTCAGACTCCAGGGGGTTAGACTCAATGATCTCATAAGGTTCCTTCCAACTCTATGATTCTATTCTATTCTTTGTTCTTCTTGATCAGATGAAGTACTCAAAATGCTAAATCATGCAGTTCATAAAAGCCACAAGCAGAAGTTCAGAGTGCCAATCTAAAACCTTAATTTCTTGCTTGAAAAATTAATTCCAACTGACTTGGACAAAAGCTTTGCTATCTAAGTTGAAAACTTGTTGAAAGACAATAAAAAAAGTAAATGACAAATGGAAGTATATCAAGTTGGGGCTGCTTTAGGTTCTATGACAATAATACTATTAATTCCAGTCTTAGAAGTGAAAGTAAAATTCACATTAAAACAAATCTTTAATCAAACTGGAGAGCTTCCTAATCTCAGAAATGGATATGCCTTTAGCTCCAAAATTTGTATTTGACAATATCTAGAAAGACCAAACCACAGTCAAAGATTTCAACAACTAAACTTTGGGAAGTATCTGAGCTCTTGTTTCTCAAGCTCATTTTTAGCAAATGCTTTGAATAAAAAAAAATACCACACACACACACACACACACACACACACACACACACACACACACAC
>ML682232.1:2732588-2746596 GCA_007922195.1 Podocnemis expansa
CACACACACACACACACACACACACACACACACACACACACACACACACACACACACACACACACACACACACACACACACACACAAGAAATTAGATGACTAGGCAAAAAAATAACAAAAATGATTTAACCTGGAAAAATGCATGATACATCTCATGCAAATCTACATGAAACAGAAATTATGTAGTCAGGAGAAACCTGGAGCATAGTGCTGTTGGGTGATTACGAGAAATTACCGGTATGCGCACTTCATAGAAAATTTACAAAAATGATCAGAGCACAAACAATGCCTATATAACTTAGGTAGTAAATGACATTGGAAAGGAGCCATAACTGAGGGGATACAACAACAATCCACAAATATAAGCATGTATAAGTGTCACTTAAGGTGACCTGAAGGATTAGAAAAAAGAGCAACAGGAGAATATTAAGAGAGATCCATGAAGGTTGTGAAATCCACTGAGTTCCATTAAATGGTGGAATGGCTCCAAAGGGAAATCATAGAAGACTCATTGCTTGTGACATTTATAAAGAGACTATATTAAAACACTAGACAGGGCACTGTACAGACAAACCTGCATTTGAAGAGAGATGAGCTGGATGTCCTAACAGATCTTTTCCAAAGCTTATCCTACCTTTTTCTCAATTTACCTGTTAGGTGAAACCTACAAAGAAAAGTTAATGAGCTCATTTTGTGGTGTGCACTCAACATCAGAGTATCCCTCGCCATCATGGATTTTCATCTCCAGCACTCACATAGGCCATCTGCTGCTGTGCACAACTCAGCCCCTTTGACTGAGCTGAGATCCCTTCCAGGACAACAGAAGCTGAAACTAACATCCAAAGCCTCAGAGCATATTAGCCCTTACTCTGAATTCTGTCTTCAGTCTTTTTTCTCAGATATTCTGAAGTTTCCTCCCCCAGTTTTTGGTACTGACTGAGCACTGGTCCCTCAGCCTATCATCCTGAGAGATATGCTCTTCTACAAACTCCAACTCAATTTGCCTCACAAAAATTCCTCTATTCCCTGTGGTTCCTTCATTCAGTCTCAACTGTCTCCTTCTTATGAAACTCAGGTATGTATTAAGTTATCACCTGATGTCTCCTACTCCTGCCTCTCTAGCAGCGAAGCAACTAATTAATACCTGTAAACTAACCAGCTCCTAGCCTGTTCTATCCCATGATAGGGTTTTATTCTGTTACATAACTAAATAGATTTCTGAAACCATAGCAATGTTCTTTTTAGTCTGTGTGAAAAAATAATTCATCTTTTTTATTAACCTTTCACTACAAACCTCCAAGACATTTCCTATTGAAAATTATCTTTACGTTGCATCAAATTAAGATTTGGGATATTTTTATAACATTGAAAATATTCATTGTACAGTAAGACAAAGAAAATGTCTTTCTCTGGGATTAAATGTATTTGATTGATCAGTATTAATATACAACTTCATTCTCTGTTCCGTATCTTCAGAAACAATTTTTCAAACATCCAATCATTTATGAGATTTTTTCTTTTTACTTACAATGAATATGTCAACTAAAAGCCTATATGGAAACAGATTTATTCATCATATATGGTAAAATAAGGACAAGGCCTAAAGCAATACAGATGAAACACAGGAAATTGCTCACCACTACTTCTGTCTTTGTGATTACAAAATATTTGTAAGTGTAACTAAGACAGAAGAGAAGCCTAAAGCTAAATGAAACTACTGTAGAGTGGCTATTGGATGTCTAAAAATATCTAAGTGTCATCTTCCAGAGGTTATAGTGACATTCTTTGGAAAAAAGTGGGGTTTTTTGGTTGTGTGTGGGGGGTCATAACATTTTTGGGGAATCTGCCTATCTTTAGTGCTCTACAAAACTTTAAACAATACTGCATTAATAAATTTATTTTAGATATTCCTTATTTCCCACCTTTTCTATTAACTATATAGTTACAACAATAATCATCAGAGGCAAAATAATGGGCCTGATTTTGGTGTATATCATTAGTAGTACTCCATTGAAGAAAGTGAAACAATAAAAATATAAAACCAGTGGGTCTCAGTTCAAAATAAGATTCAGTGTTTTCAGAGGCCTGCAGTAACCTCAAGATTTTTTCATTAACCTGAGCAGAAATTTTTGACAGAACTCACCTTGGTTCTAGGTTCTGCAAAACAACAAAACATGATCTAGAAACTAGAGCTGGATGGACATATGATAGTATTTTTTCCATTGGAAAATGCTGACTTGAAACAATAAATAATGTTTAGCAGAAGTGTGCTGAATTAGATTAAAAAATAGACCAGAGTTTTCAGATAAGGTCAAACAATCTATTTTGAGCATTTTGGAATGGACCCTTTTGATTTCCCATTTTGAAACGACTTTCAATTTTTAAAATTGTATTTTATAGTAATATAAAATTAGTTACAATTGTAATGAAATATTTGATTTTATTGAAGCATGGACTGTTGAGAAGAGCACCCTAAAGGGGTTATTCCCTGCTGAACACTTAGGGACCAGAAACAGCACCGACACTGTAAATCTGTGACAGTACAAACAGCAAAATTTGGTGTGATGAATATAATTATGTCTTGTACATGATAATCTAAAAGAATTAGACATATGAAGCAGGCAAAAAAAAGTTGTATTTTGATGCCACCTAATTATCATTGGCTATGTCTACACTTAAGAATGCTAGTTTGAACTAAGTTAGTTCAAACTAATTAGTGCAAATTAATTTTGATTAATTTGAACTAACTTAGTTTCAACCAGCATGTCCACACTAGAAACCTAAACAGGACTACCATGTCCATGCACAGGACTTACTTGTTTGGCTTAGGAGGGGATCACCATGGGAAGTGTGGCAACATGGCACCCAAGAAAGGCCATCTCCCCACCCAATCCCATAAAAAGAGGCAGGCACTTCCTTCTTGATGCCATTCACCCAGGGAGGAAGAAGGTCGAACCGCATTTAATTCAAACTAACAGTTAGTTTAAACTAACTTGTGGTTAGTTAGATCTAACCATTAGTTTGAATTAAGGGCAGGTTTTACTATTTCAAAGTAGCCCTTCCTTAGTTTGAACTAAGGAATTCCTTAGTTTGAACTGATGAAAGCCAGCATGGGCATGCACTAATTTAGTTTGAATTAATCCTTTTTAACTGGAACTAAACTCCCAATGTAGACATAGCCATTGAGGTTAAATGGTTATAAACCTATACACATATGCCAACAAGCAAACTGTAAGTAATGGAAGGGGAAAAAATTGAGGAAGTATTGATAATGACTGATCAGGTGGGACAAGCAAATGGACTGTCTTAAGAAAAAACCAAACAGTAGGAATGCATAAAGTGGTTCATTTTTACCCATTATTAGAAATAAACATGAAGAGTTCAAGATGATCTGAAATGTTTAGATCAGTGGTTTTTTTGTAACATGATTTCTGGCAAAGCCCAGAATCAGAAATGCAAAATAATGTGGAAATCATTTTTAAAAGAATGATATTTAAAAATAAAAAGGAGAGGGTTATGCTCTCTTTATTGTCACAGACTTGCAAACAATGGATAAGAGAAATGATTTGGGGGTTAGTGGAGAAATATTTTGACTAACCTTATTATAAAGATAATATACAACAGAAATGCAGCATGTATGGCAAGAGACAACCTAAAGTGATAGACATTCTTGTTTATCTCACTCTAAAGAAAAAAAAATAATACCACACAAGAGAAACTTAGAAATTATGATGAGAAGGAAGCTCACAGAAATATGAATACAATGTTTGGAATGGAAGGATGTTAGAAGATCTGAATCAGTGCCAAATTCAAGGCAGAAGTATGCAATTGTATCAAGTAAAAAAGGAACAATTTACATGGGCAAATATAGGAGCAATTAAAAGCATTTGCACAAGGAATTAGATGAAGAATAAGAATGAGGGAGACAATTGATAATTAAAGGGAGAGGACAGACACAGTAAATGTTGATTTTTTAAAACCTAAATTAGTGTTCTAAAATGTCTTCTGTTGAATATCTGTATTAAGCATCCCTACAGTTTAATATGCAGTCCCAGTTACTACATTTCAAATCCACTTCTAATTGTACAGTGATTACACTCAGGAGATATTTTCACAGATCAACTTATAAATGACAAAACAGTATGAGACCAAAAAAGCAAGATATTATCAGCTATTTTAATCATAAAGGGAACCCTGCCTAGTAAGAATCCAATGGGCTGACAATAATATCTGTTTTCCTTGATAGAAATTAATGAGTTCCTTAGGGCAATACTCAAGAAGGAGCAAGTGAATTATCTGAAGCAGTCTCTTCACCAGCAGGCTATTGAGACACGTGGTTTAATGCCTTTCAGTATTGTCTACAAGGTGGTACTAGCTGAAAAAATATGTTCTTGGTCCTTTCTTCTCTACTAGCCAATGCAGAACTTCAAGTACTATTGGTTTCATTTTCTTAGAAGTCTTGATACGGTTGAAGACATTCTTAAGAAATAACTCCATTTGAACCCCTCCCATTCCTTCAAACACCAACTTCTTTCAGATTTGAATGAGTTCAGACGAAGAGTCCTCTCCTCAACCCCAGTGTGGATGTGACTCTCTCATTCAGCACAGCCCATGGACCCATCAACCTTCCTAAAGATTCAGTGTTCCCAGCGAGATGCCATTTGTACTTAGAATACTCCCAAGAAATCTCTACACCTTGCTGAGAATCTCATGAGACTTTGTACATCCTAAAAAAACCAAAGAGTCTTGTGGCACTTACAGACTAGCAAATTTATTTATTGCATGAGCTTTCATGGGAGAAAATCCCACTTTGTCAAACACTCTGAAGATGGAGGAACTTACAGAATGGGATTTATTTCCTCCCATTCTGTAAGTTTCCCCATCTTCAAAGCATCTGATAAAATGGGATTTTCTCCCACTATATCTCTGCAATAAATAAATTTGCTAGTCTTTAAGTACCACAGGGCTCCTTGTTTGTTTTACTGAACTAGACTAACATGGCTGCTCCTTTGGAACTTTGTATATCCTGTTTCGGAACTCAGCTGCTCATCTTAGAAATAATCCCATGCTTTAAAGCAATATTTAAGATCAGCGTGATTAAGCTGAGAAGCTTTTTGAGGTATATGCCTGGAGCTGAGGTGATGGCATTCTCAGGGGAGGGCATTCACAATTGGCGTTTCTCTCATCACCTCACAGAACCTGAGTTTGGTAAACTTCAAGAACGTTGAAAGGCTGAACCTAGGTGCACTGATGATTGTGATGAAGACAGCCACTTACACTTCCAAACAGATACATGGAGGAGGTAGTCCTTGTTAGACTCAAGAAACTGGGAACTGCAAGGGAGTTGAGTTTTCAGTTCTGCCATCTTGAAACTGAGCATGTAAGTGATCCCATTCATTACTCTAGCACTCCCTAGCTTCAGCCCATGGCATTGGGGAAGTAGTCAGACTTAGCATCTTGTGCTGACCTCCTTTTTGGCCCTGTGATGGCCTGTTTCAGACCACAGCTTAGCCCTCTGGCTAAGCAGCATCTTCTCTGGAATCCTTCCAGTGTAACAAAAGCCTAAACATCACTATCAGAAATCCTTGCATCCCTTCGCTGGCATTCCTCAACCCATTCTCTAGGCTCAGTCCTCAGGCCCACCTAGGCTCAATAATTTTTGTGTTGGGGTTTTATGTCCCTCCCTTAGGGCTGGTAGGGGAACCCAGAGCCACCCTCTACTCTGACTTCTAGCCCAGAGATCTTGTGTTGAATAGTTAGATCTACTCCCTTGAGATGTACTAATATTTCCCTGGGCCATTTACTACTTCTAAGCCCCTTGTGTTGTTTCCCAATTCTATGGTTAATACAGTCATTCCTCACCTCACCCAGCTTCTTGTTCTTCCCCAGGAATGATGCTCACCAGGACTACCTGACTGGGCCATGCCCTTTTTCAGGGCCCCACACAGGATCTATATCCATCCCTGGGGTTCCTTCTAGCCTGTCTTCTTGAGGCCCTTTATAGAGAGCATGAATTCCCTACCTCTTCTTTCCTGAGTCTCCTCTCCTCACAGAATTCTCTTTTCGCTCTGTGTCATTCTCCCTCATTTTTCCACAGCTATGATGACTAATTTTAATTGAGTCCACAAAGGGAAAAAAGAAGCTGAAGCCTGAAGAAGAAAATTTCAAACCAAGAATTCCTCCAAAGGGAGCATTTTGAGAGAAGGAGTAAACCTGAAACATGGAACTCACCTGGTTCCTCAGAAATATCTCTCATAATGTACTGAGGCGAGCTGCCAGGTCTGGACAATGATTGACTGTACTTTTAAGGAAAAATCTCCTTGTAACTACTGAGCTTAATTGTCACCATCTATTGTTTTTACTTATTTTACAACACTATTTGTATCGATAGCAATAGCAAGTGCCTACTCCAAAGGAAAAAGATGGGCGTGTTCAGAGATTCTTACAAGGCACAACTGAGACATGGTGGAAAGTATTTTTCCGGAGTTTGTGCAGAATGACAGCAAATGTATGGCCACTGTATTTTTTCCTCTTCTTTCCTCAAATAAAGGTAAATAAATATGTATAACAAAGTATTAGAAAAAAATCACATCATTGGTAAATCAACAAGGTGGGAAAAAATGGCATTTAACAATAGATTCATTTTCCGCTAATCACAATTTAGAATACATACTGATCTCAGTAAATAAATAGAGAAACACTGCATATAGCTTTAACGAATATTAGAGATGAGCCAAAACAATAGTGTTTGCATCCAGATCTGATTTATTTAGGCTATAGTTCTGTATTTGAGCTAGAGTTTGAATTCAAAGTCAATGGCAGCAAGCTGCTGTCATGAGACTTAGGCTATGTGTACGCTACAGAGTTCTTCTGGCAAATGTTTTGTCAGCAAATAGCCACCACTATAGCTATAGGCTGTGTCCACGCAAGGGTTTTATTTTGAAACAATGACCGTTGTTTTGAAATAAAAGATGTCAGGTCCAAATGACGTTTCTTTATTTCAAAATGACGGGAGCCTGTCATTTCGAAATAAGATGTCATTTCGGAATAATAAAACCTTGGATGGAATCGAAATAGCCCTTGTTGTCAAAAGGGTTGTTTTGAAACAATGCTGTTGGGACGTGTTGTTTGAAAACAACCCCTCTTCCGAAACAAGGCTTTGACCTTACTCCCATGATGCATGGCACCCTGAGAGGATTCCCACCCCCCTCAGCTCCCTGGCCAGGGAGCCCATCAGCACCCTAGCCAGGGTGCTGATGGCCCCACAGGCGGTGGGGGAGCTGGCTCTCCTTGCTGCCCAGGAATGGCGGGGGCCACCCCCGCAGGCGATGCAGGAGCCAGTCTCCCCGCCACCTGGGATCAGCTGATCCCAGGCGGCAGGGAGAGCTGGCTCCCCCACTGCCCGCCAGGGTGCAGCCACCCAGTGAGGCGGTGGGGAGAACTGGCTCCAGCCCCAGCTGCCCTGCCAGCAGCCCTGGAGCCTGGGCTGGGGCATGGGGCTGGGGAGCCCTGCACACCCCTGCTGACTCTGTAGCAGGGGCTAAGCTGTAGGGGTGCTCTGGTCCTCCAGCCCCTGGCCGCCTGGAAGCAGCCAGGGGTGTCCCGGTCCCCCAGCCCCTGGTTCCCTGGAAGTGGTCAGGGGGGTGCCAGCTCTCCCAGCCCCTGGCAGGCTCAGCAACATCTGGTCAATTCACTGCAAGCAGCTCCCAGCCCCTTCGGGCTCCTAGCCCCCTGCCCCTGTGCTCATGCTGCCTGGGCAAAGAGGATTAGCAGGGGGCTAGGAGATCCATACCCCCACCGCCTGGGCAGTGGCAGGTAAGAAGGGCAGCAGGATCCTTTCCCCACCACCCGGAAAGTGACGAGGAAGAGGGGGCCCCCCTATCTGTGTACCCTCCCATGTTTTTCCCCCTGCCACTGGCTCTGGAGAGCCAGTAGCAGGGGATTGGTTGGCAACATGGCCCTGCCAGGGGGCCATGTTGCCACACCTCCCATCATGCCCCTCTCCTGAAGCAAAATAGCATGTCCAGACAAAGGGCATGCTATTTCGCTTTGAGGGTTTCTGTTATTTTGATTTAATATTTTGTTATTTCAAATTAAGTTATTTCAAAATAAGGATTTTATTTTGAAATAACGTCTTTCGAAATAATAGTTTACATGTGAACACAGCCATAATAGTGGGTAATGCACACACAGCAATCCTTTTTTTGGTGGTGTGCGTCTTTATTAGTGTAACCCATGTGCCTAAAAAAGGCTATCTCTTAGAGACCTGTTCAGGGTGGGTTACTGTTGCTGGGCAGATTTGGCTGTCCAAATCCAGAAGTTTTGGAAATAGGGAGTGGCAGCATTTTGAGCATGCTCCACAAGTTCTTCTTCTGTGGCTGTGGTCAGATGCTTGAGAAAAGCCTGAGAGCAGCACCCCTGAGAGGCGCGACTACAGAGAGTTGCAAGGAGAAGTGCCCATGTGCTCAGTGTTCATGAGAGAAGCTGACCCAAGAGTGGATTGCAAGATGTTTTCTCCCTGCTGTGGAATATTTTGCACAGGAGTTTTCTCTAATGGACTGAGAGCTAGCTGGCCAGTAAACAGACTGCATGGTGCTGGTTGTAGAGTAGAAAGAAAGGACTGCACAGAATTCTCCTGAAGATTCCTGAAGCCAGAGAAGAAGAGGACTGTGACTTCTTCCCATGCAAGCCTCAAGGACTTGAACAGAGACTGAAATTGAGACATGGGTGACTTCACCTAAGCTTAGGGACTCTTGGGTTTCTTTCCATGGGGACTGTTTTGTTCAAATTCATTTTTGTTTTCTGAGGATAAGGTTTGTTAAGATAGTAGGTAATAAAGTTCATTGTTATGTTTATTCTAAGTAGTATTTTAATGTGGATGGTAACTCAGGGCAATCTTTGCTGTGAGTCCCTTTAGAACTGAATCCTGGGTCTCCAGCTTCTTTCTATAGGGGTTTCTCTCTGTTAAGCACTGGAGAGGAGCAAGTGAATAAATTCTAGTCCACCTGAAGGTTACACTAGGACCACTTCCACTGACAAAAGAGGCTGTGTGGGGGAGTGGAGAGGTCAACCTTTCAGGTCTCTACTGAGAGCCTCGGCTCCCTGCTGCCCCCCCCCGGCCCCTGCTGGGGACCCAGGCTCTGTGTTTGGGGCTCCCAGCAGCCCTGCAGCTGCTGAGACCTGGGAGTCCAGTGGCTTCTTCCTATGCACCGTGGACCAGGAGCCCCTATGGCATAGGAAGCAGCCCCCAGGGCTCTTGAGTCCCTGGTGGCATAAGAAGAAGCTTCTGGGCTCGCTATTAGAGCATTGCAACTGACAACTATGACAGTTCCCCACACCATAAGAGAAGACCAGAGTGGTCAAGATTGGCATTGTGGGACATTTCTGGAGACTATGTACCATGACAAAAAACAGCTTGAGCATACATGCTCATTCTTTTGCGATAAAACAGTTGTGCAAAAGGTGTTATTCCTCTAGCACAGATGGGGTTATTTTATTGACAAAACAAGGCAGATTTGCTGATAAAACAAACAGGCATTGTAGTGTGCATACAGGGCTTGTTTTGTCACAAAAAGTCAATTTTTTGCAACAAAACTTTCCAGCGTAGGCAAGCTATTAAGCTCAGATTGTCTGAAATCATGCAAGATCAATTGCACTGACTGGTGCATTCAAATCTCAGGAGACCAGTCAATCAACATCCACACCTCAAAATAACTTCTTTTTGATTTTCTATTCGACTGAAACATAAGCATGAGTTTGGATCTGGGGATTCAAATTTAAGTCCCCTGAAGTTTAAGAATCATGTTTCTGTTTTGTCTCCTCTCTAGTTAAAATGAGGAATTCATCTATAGATAGTCATTTATCAGCACAGAAGGGTGGTAGTGTAGAGGAATGTTATGTAAAAATTTACTGTAATGGAGACAAGAACCAGAAAAAATAGATGAATTTTGAATGACTGAGAAAATTCTGAGCAATTTATAAAATCACATAGCCTTCAGATTTATGCCCAGCAACACATTTCATGCCTCTTCCTGTCTCACCACTGAAATATATCCATCTTGAAGTTCATGAATTAAAAAATGATTCATCAGCATAAATCCTTGTGCACTGAGACATAGATTCACCCACCACTTATAAAAACAGACTTTAAAATCACCATGAGACCTATCATCATATTTTAATACTTGGATTGCTCTGTGGGTTTCTTTTGACAACTGCCTGTAAATGTTAATGTATACTGAACTGGATTATCCAACATGCACTTTTCATTGAAAAAGACTGCAAGAAAATAGCTGTTAATTAAATAGTTAAATAACCTGTGCCAACCTATACTATTAGTTGCCCAATCTAACAATAAAGCATCAATCTTTGTCTATGTGACCATGGTGCATTAAATGCTATCATCATCATCATCAGAACTGCACATTTGATATAAGAATGACCACACTGGGTTACATCAGTACACCATCTAGCCCAGGATTCCATCTTCCAATAGTGGCCAGTGCCAGATGCTTCAAGGGGAATGAACAGCACAAGACAATTATTTAGTGATCTATCCCTTATCATCCAGTCCCAGCACCTGGTAGTCAGAAGCTTAGTGACACCCATAGTATGAAGTTGCATCTCCAATCATGTATTCCTGAAAGAACAGCACTCATGACCTTCTGATCCAAAACAATAAAGGTTTTGAATATCTGAAACAGAAGTGAAATAAGTGATAGTCTGTGCTTGTTTCATAGTTTAACAGAATTTGAGGCCAGAACAGCCCATTAGATCATCTAATCTGACTTTCTATATGTCACTGGCTGTGTTAGTTCATTTGGTATAAATGCAACATGCTATGACACTATAAAATAGTGGTTTTTCCATACCTTCCTAGAAATACTGCATATAAACAAATATTTATATTGGGACTCTATGCAAAATGAAAATCATGCAAGCTAAAGATTCACCATATTCAAAATTTTATCAAGAAAAGTAATAATGTATAAGGTCTGTAGATTGTACCATTCAGGGGCATTGCTGGCTCCGGGCTTATGTGGCTTGAGCCCCTACTGTCGGTGCTAGACCCCCCGGTGGTGCCATGGCAGTGGCTGCAGTGGCAGTGCACTTAAAGGGCCAGGGGCACTCCTGGTACCTTTTGTGCACCATTACAAAATTCTAGAATGAATTAGGTCAAACAGTAAAATGGCCATTTTCTGACGTCATTCCCACCAGGCACCCAGTGAAGCCAAAAAGAGCATCTTTCCAGAAAAGAATCAAACAAGTGGTGATTCAGGAAGGAAGCTCTCCATTAATTAAGATTTCAGCATCAGCAAAACATCTGCCCATAAAGTAAATTTAAGAAGTATTTGAGGATATATGACTAAGAAGTGTGATCAGTACAGAAATGGTAACAGGCTTATGGGCAGATAATGGCAGAAATAACAAAATACTCACCTTCCCATGGACTGGCAAATGATTTCTTGCTTTGTGGTGCATGCAATTCTGAGTTAAGTACCCACAACATCTCTAACTCAAACAAATTCCCATGCTCCATACATAAAAGCATCTACATATCAAGAGTAAACAGCTTTATGGACACAGGTGGGGTCCATATGCGGAATTAAAAAACGAATCTCAGAAGTGCAGGCTACCCAGTGAATTTTAAAAACATATTATATGACATTCTTTTAGCCCAAATGAGTAATAGGAACAAAAGAATAATATTCATCCTTCGTTGCCAGGCACAAGTGAAACATTCATATTAGAATAATAGCACAAAACTCGAGAAAGGCCAAACCTTAGAATTTTCATAGAATTTTTCCATCACCCTGTAAAAGAAAGCTGGGGAAAGACTTCAGAAAAGTATTCAGAAACATCATGTTAAACCAATACCTACATAACATTTGTTAATAGTACATTTGTCTTCCGTTAACATTCAGCATAAGAGATAAGTTATTCCCAATGATATTTGTGGAAAGCAACAGTCTTGAATATTTGTGTGACAGATTGTTCAAGAATGTGTGATTGCATTGTCACTTTGAAATCTCCAGTTTCCATCTCCGGTCATAAAAGTTTCAGCCGTCCAATCAGCGAGTAGAAACAATACTGTATGAGCCATGCGACCACTCACATACTGCCACAATATACAGCTGAAGACCAAACAGCTCATGAACAATCGTTAGGGTGAAGTATGTTTGTACACAGTGCTTGTCCAATACTTCTGAATCGTGACCATATTTGTTAGATTAATTTCTGACAAAGAATTCAAAAACAGCAAAGAAGGGCTACCTCACCAAATAAATGATTTGCTGGGAATAGTTCATCCCTCTGCACTGTTAAATGACAGCATGATTCCAAGTGATGAGTGCAAAGATGAATACTTAAGTGGGGGGAGGTAGGAGGACATACAAAATTAACAAAGCCAACACAATCTCAAAATTAATGTTTGAGAATCAGGAACTGTGAATTTCCAAAGCTGTGGGCAATTATCCGTTAATCCATATAACACTTCTCCATTAGCCAAAGCCTGCAAATGGTTAATAAATGACACTTCACAAAGGATGAATGCAATGGAGACGAGCTACACTGACTAGCTTCAAAGGAGGTCAACAATGGGAAAAGACAATAATTTTCAAGGTTAATCAAACAAGTGCTGTACATCAGCATAATATAAATCTTCTGGGCCTGCTTTGCAATTAAATGGCATCTGAATGGTTCACACCACTGTTCAAAATGGTGAAAGAGCTACATCATAAAAAAGGAAGTTGTACTGAACCAGCAAACAAATTTGCCTTCCAACAAGCAATGAAAGTGCTTTAGATAAATGAGCCAGGGGAAAAGAATGTACAAAGCATGAAAATTTAAGCACAGATCCCACAAATCCTATCTTTAATCTTCTTTATATAAGCAGTTCCATTGGCTTCAGTGGGACCACTCACATTCAGAAAATTAAGCCCATGTGCACCTGCAGGATGAGTGCCAAAGAAAGGAAAATGAAGAGAATTAGACCCTAAATTCAGTATTAAAGTACATTTTATAACTATATTAGTTATGTACTTGTAACATATTATATTAATATGGATGAGAAATAAGGGGCTACAAATGCAGACATCTCTGAACTGCAAATCCTAAGCAACTGTCCGGGTTTCAGAGACACATCTATTTTTGTGCCCTTCATACATCCTCATTTGAGTTGTGAAGTCCTGGCAAATACTGTTCTAGCCAAGATACAATTCTATCATCATGGGACTTCTTGCTGCCATAAGAATCAATATTTAATCTTCAGCGCCTAACCATAATCTCCACTTGTAAAATGCTATTCTGTAATGGAGCTTATAGTTTAAACTTTTTCTCATTTGCACTACCCAATTAGAAACATTAAGGCTCAGTTTCAATGCAGATTGCAAATGGCATGATTGATCAGAGCATTTCTTAATTAATTTGCTCTTCTTATGCTCCTAAGCAGGAGAAAGGAAATAGGTTTCCACATGGTATTGGAACTGGTAGGAATAAGTGAGTTGTTTCAAAAAATTAAAAGCAGGCTGTATATCAGTAAAATCTTCCTTACATTAGTGTCTGTTAGCATGTAGAAAAGTCCTGTAACATAAGTAATGAATGTCCCATCAACCGAGATATTTAGAACTAGACTGAGCAAACCCACAGAAAATACCCTACAAGAAGGAGTTCTGTACTAGCAGAAGGAGGGACTCACTAGCATTTATTCTGTTTCTAGCGTCTATGATTTCTGGAAGAAAACTTTGCTGCCTGAGCCACACATAATTTAGAAATTTGAACTTATATGGCGTTAGCTCTGCTCTGAAAAGTAGCACTGTAAATATAACATTATGGAATCACATATTAATCCTGTAATTGATTCCTAGACCAAATTCACTCCTCATGAAATCAATTTTTTCCCATTAGTTTTGAAAACTCATATGGTGATCTAAAAATTAAGTTTCCAAAGGGATAGCCGTGTTAGTCTAGTCCAGTAAAAAAACAACAAGCAGTTGTGTGGCACTTTAAG
>ML682232.1:2746996-2764452 GCA_007922195.1 Podocnemis expansa
TCCTCTGAGGAAGTGGGATCTTCTCCCACGAAAGCTCATGCAAAAAATAAATCTGCTAGTCTAAAAATTAAACCATTTTCCTTCCTGTGCATCATTGGTTTTAAAGAATGAATATCACTTTCTACCACTCCAAGTTTTTCCTTTTCCCCATCCAAATGCGACTTAGCACTAATCCTTCATTTATGTAATCAGAAAAGGACAGAGGTTATGAAGGGATGGTTTCAGGCATAGCACTTGCCTGCCTGTCTGTTGTGATGTACATAGTACCTTGATGCAGAACAATCAGAGTCCTGTGACACTTTTAAAGACTAACAAATTTATTTATCACATGAGCTTTCATGGGAGAAAATTCCACTTCACCTGATGCTTGAAGATAAGGACCTTACAGAATGGGAGGAAAATGCCACCTCCCTCTATATGCTGTTTTCTACTGTTTAAATCTAAACAATTGCTTTGATTTGCTATAACAGTCAGACCTGATTCTATGACTTAAATGCAGGGAAGTTTAAGTCGCAGGATAGGTACAGCAAATTAAGTATTTATTTGGATTCATACAGTGGAAACCAGCATATCGAGGGAGGTACTATCTTCCTCCCATTCTGTAAGATCCCCATCTTCCAACGCCTGATGAAGTGGGATTTTTCTCCCATGAAAGCTCATGTGATAAATAAGTTTATTAGTCTTAAAAGTGCTACAGGACTCTGTTTGTTTTGCTGAACTAGACTAACATGTTTACCCCTTCGGAACATGGCACATTTATGGTATGCTATGACACACTTTGCAGAAATCCTATTGCTTTCTTTTGACTCTAGCCTCTTGATGGCAATAAACTTAATCACTGGAGGGTCTATCAGAAGAGTTCCATGAACACAGACATATTGGCAATACTTATATTTGTGTAAATATTGTGGATAATTAATTCATTATGAAATAATCTTTAAAATAAGTATTTAGAATACTGATGTGCCAACAGAAATTAAAAAAAAAAGTTGCTTCTGATTATGCTATTCCCATGTAGAAAAACAATCAGTATACTTTCAGATAAGGTAAATATTAGGGAGCTTTTGGGCAAATGGAAGTCATCATGAAGGAACTAGAACAAATGAACACTACCACAATACTGATGTTGTATAGGTCCAGATAATAAACTAGCTATTGTTTGACAACGAAATGTGGTTAAGTAGTTCAGATCTGCTTATACCATCCACAAAAAACAGGTGTTTTGGATATGAAGAGGAACAGCCCAAGGTTTTTTGCCATGCTAGGCCAGCAGGGATTTTGGCACACAGACACCCCCAGCCACCAGCAGAGCGGCGCTGCTGCTAGGATCTAGCTGTAGGCAAGGTTCTGGGCAGGCAGCGGTGGTGCCTCCAGGATCTTGCCCCAGGTGGGGATCTGGCTGCAGCCAGGGAGTGGCGCCACCACCGGTGTCTGGCTGTGGGAAGGGGAACCCCAGCCAGGGAGTGGTGCCACAGGCAGGGGTCCAGCCATGGGCGGGTAGAGAAGCAGCCTCAACCCAGCCCTTGGCGCCCCCTAATTGTTGGCACCCTAGGTGACCACCTAAGTCACCTCAGTGGAAGAACCAGCCCTGGATATGAAAGAAACTGATAGACACTCTACTACTTACTATGACTATACACAAATCCAGAAAACAACGAGAGTTCTCAGCTTGTTTAAGGATGAATTTCTCCCAGATGGAATTGCAAAACTAATATCTTCCAAAGCTCAAAATACAAAATCTCTTTTTCAGTTTCACTTCTGTGAGCTATCTCGCTGAGCATCAATAATCTACAACAGTATACACAGACCATAGTCCTACTGTAGTTCCATTAACATAGGAAAAAATTGTATACAGCCTAAGAGATAATAGACTCCAGATGGTGAATGTAGGATGCTATCCAATACTCCAAATACTGCTGAGAATAAAGAAATAAGTGAATTAAATATCCCTAAAAGTCCCATATAACAACATTTATGAGTTTTGAATTTATTAAAAGTCCAGCACATGGTATATGGTTTATTTGATTAATAGTTCTATGCTTTCTGTAACACAGATCTTTCTCCTGAAGCAGTTCATTTTTATTAGATTTTAATAGATTGTAATTTTTGTCAACTGCTGCAAAATATAGTAATTATATATAATTCTACATTATATATAAAATATCAATCTACTTCTAAATAATAGAACTATGAATTCTGCATGAACTGATTTTTCTAAAAAATACCATCCACACGAAACTGATACCTCTGTTTACCCTTCCAAATTTCTAATGTTTGAAGTTCTGAGATGCTTCAATTCCCCATCTCTACTCGGCATAAGCTCTTTGAGCACTGCCAATAAGTCAGCTACTGTATATCTTCTGGCTAGTGCCCTATCTTCTCATAGAGTTATCAAGCTAGATTTATCAAGCTTCTGAGCTCTGGAACTGGACTTGGCACCTAGCAGCAGGGTCATTACAAACAGAGATCTGGCGTGCTATGCCAGTCTCTACCTTAGAGGTATATCTGCAGTCTTTCAAAGTCAATATGTTGCCAAACACTTGACAGAGACAGACTTTGTATCAAAAGCAAAACTCTCATCAGCTTAAGTACTGCTTCTAGTTCCTGCAGAATTCAGAGAACTAGAAAAAGCTAGTGCACAAGAATACTTGGAAAGCCCTATCTGAGAAGAAGGGCGTTTGGCATAACATAAATATACATAAAATAAATAGAAATAACGGTACTGATCAGGAAATCTGCCAAAGGTTAAATCACCCTGGCACTAAGAAACTCTTTGCTCTCACCTATTATCCATCAACTTAAATGTATCATTTCCAGCAAAAAAAAAAAAAAATTAAATGTCTGTTGCTTCTCTTTTAAAATTATCTGTATTTTTAAAAATTCTCTAAAAATGAAAATTTTTCAATTGCTCTGTTGGAATTATGACCAGCCCTAAAATAAAAAAAAACATCTAAAATGTACCAGAATTACCTAACTTGCTCAGACTTAGATGATGCTCCATTATCTTTAAAGAGTTGTCTAGCAACAATAATAAACTTAACAAAATTAACTACTGCACTTAAGTGTCACTGTAATGGTTTCTTCTATGGCATTCTGAAAAATATATTAAACAAGTGAACTTAGTCCCTTATATCTAGGAAAGAGGTCAGAGGAAGTTGAGGTGAAAAATAATGGTATCTAGGCTACATCATATAGTTATCTCAAAGAAGTGCACAGGGAAACATTTAAGATAAATGTATCTAATTTTTTCTCAGCACCTTAAATCTGAAGCAGAAGCATGATAAATATATTTCCTGATACTGTAGTCTGAAGGGTATAGGGGGTATACAGTATCCAGATGCTCTCACAATGAAATTAACTTAAAAAAAAAAAAGGTATCCCAGCTATGAGTGAAGAACAGGATTCAAAACAAGAGGAAAAGGAAATAGAAGCCCCTAGACTGGAATTTAAGATGTCTCCAGCAAAAATAAAATCAATTTAAATGTGTAAGCTTCTGCCACGATTATTTTCTTAAGCAACAAGGCAGCACACATTTTTTCCTGCCTTTTTCTTAATCTCAGATACTAAAAATAGCTGGCAAAATAGCTGGTAAAACCATGTCAGCTTACTGAATGCAGATTTAAGTCTGAAATATATTTTATGATTTTGGGGAAAAAATTGGTATGGAAAAATTTTAAAGGTTTTTTTTTAATTTTGTGAACTTGTCCAGCTGAACGTTTCATACATTTCTTTTGATCATGGAGGACTTCTGGAAAATGTATAGGACAGTGAAAGCTACTATTTTATATTTCTTACAATACAGAAGTTAATCTTCTCAAAATATTTGAACACAAGCACAAAAATCAAAGAGTGATATTAAGAATAGTACTATGAAACAGAATTGCATATATAACAAAGTTCAAATTGATGTGTACTTACCCCCCAAATGCCTGGATTGCATAAAACTTGGAAGCATCCAAAGAACCTCCACTTACTATTCGAGCCTTTAATGAATAAAGAAAAAGGAAAGTTAGTCACTTGGTTTCTATCAACAGATTTTGCATAGAATTCAACTGCATCAGACACATAACACCTACTATGAAAAATGTTAAGCAGGGTCAGCTCCAGGCCAAAGCTACAGTAATTTTTGCTTTGAAATACACATGATTAGCACTCAGCATTTAGTGAAAAATACTGGTAAAACCCAGAAGATTGCAGATATTGCCTTCCAAATATTGCTGCCCTTTAAATCCCAGCATGTATGCAGTGTAGTTGATAACTAGTCAGAGGCAAAAATCCAGACACTATGTTTGACAGTAGCAGACCCCTGGGTTGGCAATTATGATACAAGAGAAGCACAAAAGTGAGGTTATCCTGTTTATAAATACAACACATTTGGAATACACTCAAAGGAGAACAAAAGAATGGAAAGCTGGGAAACATGCAAATCTTGCAACTAAAATGAAGGGACCAAACAGATCAAATAAGTCACAAACAACTATCAACAAAATACATAACCCCTTAAGGAAATGTGATTTTAAACCTTTTCATCCACAGAACTGCTATCTGAAAGAGAACCAGGAAGAGGGGGAATAAATGTTAGATAAAGCAGTCTCCAAGCAAACTTGTAAAGTTATGAAAAATCTTTATGTACATATGAAAAACTTAGCTTGCTAAGGTAGTAATGAAAGGAACAGCAACACTGAGTAACAGGTTTTGTTTTCTTTAAGTGGTATCACAACACACTTTGACAAGTGCAAAGATGTTTTAAGCTATAATGAATCACAGCTGCTTTCACAAGACTTTTTTGTCATTAAAGATGTTTACATTTATTTTGTAAACTAGTACCTAGTGCTGTCCAAATCTAATTTCAAGCCCTGATACATCTGTATTCACTAGTATTTGTAAATATGTATTTTATTAAAATAGAACAGAATGTTTGAAAAAAGTGGCAATTTCAGATTTAGACTAATGTTTCTGCACAAAAAAACAGTTCTTTGAGTATTCAATGGTTATATTAAAATTATTATATTCTAACTTTCTGTTCTACCATGCATACACAGGAAACCAAAAAAGATCAACAATCACTGTATTAAAATTTAATTGTGTGTATTTTAACTATCTCATATATCATGTGGTCAGTTTCTTGTCATACAATATTCTTCATGTCCAGTATCAAACACAAAATATTCAGGTCAGAAAATGTATATTTAATATTTTTCAAATAAGTAAAATGTTTAATTTCTTCGTACTAAAATTCGTACATAACATCTTTCCATCAATAAGTTTCTCTTTTATTTACACAATATTTGTATTACTTATTTTGGGCTATAAACTTTCACTGTTATAATTGTCACCTTAATAAATTTTGCATTGGTTTTTTCCAAGGAGTATGCATGTTTTAACCATGCTATCTAAATAACTTGATTCTTTTCTATAGACTAGACATTGCTAGGCATCTTTTCACTACAAAACTATTCCTCAACATTTTGGACATGTGCTATGTTTCAAAGCCTATATAGCTAGTACATGGTAAATCAAACTCAAATACCCATAATGTAGATATATTAGCACAGACATTGTGGTAGCCATAGCACAGTGTAATTCAAAAATTTAGTCCTGAAAACATGCCTATGCTTTTAAGTCTATAGATTTAAATGGGACAGCTCACTTCCTTAAAGTTAAGCATGTGCCCTAATGCCTGCATGCTGGAGGACAGGTGCAGCAATATCTGCCTAGCTGTTTAGATAGTCCTACCTGTCTGATTATGTTTGATTTTAACACTCACATATGTTTGAGTCTGGTTAGTGACAGAGATGTGCCTGAGCCAAACCTGAGTTTTCAGGAAACTCACATCCACATCGAGGTTTGGAGCTCTGACCCATCTCTTGTTAGTAATTAGAGTCCAAGCCTTTCTGGTACCATACTGCTGCTCCTAGCTCCGCACTCTCACATTTTACAAACAATCCTAGCAGAAAGCATGTGTACAAAGAAGAGATAGTAAAGACTGTAATGAGACAGCTTCGAATTTCTTGACTTTTGTACAAAACCAACATATTTTGGTGAATGTTGCATGATTTATCAAAGACACAAAACATCACAAAGCATGAAGAACACTGATGACACCTTACTGGGGCGCTCAGGAGATCCACTCATCACAATCATTCCCTTTATAACTACACTCTTGATTACAAACATACTCACACAAGATGTTTGTCCAAATCAAAGTTGACTCCCTACATCAACCATGAATTTGGTCGTTGAACTGCAATACTCTCTCACTTCACATACACAAGGTCTCATTAGCAATTATTATATATTAAATCAAGCTCTAGTGGTTTGGTCCCAGAGTTTTCTCATTTACCCAGCAGATGTTAACTTTTGCTCTTTTAATATTAGTGAGAAATCTATGTTTGTTAAAGGTGCTTAAGTGGCAACACTGGACATAGCTGATGTCTCCTTCTCCACATACCTACCAATGCAAGAGGGGCTCCAGTGCCAGGTGTTTCATACTCCCTTATTGACGAAACTCAAACATTCACCTTTATGGCTGAGGAGCTAGTTCAGTGTTTGGGCTCTCCATTCCGCCCCGCCATCCCCAAGAAGAATGCTAATTAATGAGAAGAATTGTATGAGCTTTTTGATAGGGATATCTATCTACCAGCGACTGTTCTAATGCCATGATTTCCTAGAGCTGAGTATGCTGAACATACATTGTAATTTTTACAAGTGCTAATAATATAAATATACAGATTTTAAACTCAACCATAAAACGTATATTTACATGAACTTAGTTTGTAAAAGCTTTTGTAATTAATTTGTTTACTTTTCCTACAGTTTATCAGGTAAGACGCTTTTGTAGCAGGCATGGTTTGGCACAAATTTTGAATGTAAGTGACAAAGTGGTCATTTTCAGTACCAGCAAACAGGTTCTTAAGTGATAATTATGGGAATGTATCATTTAAAAAAAAACCAAATCTTAAGTATCCATATTTATTCAACTCATAATTTTATGCAGCAAAGAAAATTATGGATAATTTCATTTTATTTATAGATCAACTTCAAGTAAATTGTATTTTTGAGCAGGTGAAAGGTATTTAATGTTAAAGAACACAAGGAAATTAAAAAAAGAAAATCTGACTAATATAAAATGTAAGTAATTTATTCGCTGAAGTAACATGATCTGACTTTAGTGGGACCAGCGGGGTTTAATTAACTCCTGGACAGCTGCCTGGATAGATTTCATGGCAAATGTTTAAGGTTCAAATGTTTATGAAAGGCCCTGGGAGAAATCAGCTGAGCTTTAAAGAGTCAAAACCACCTCTTCTTATCTGAGTAAGGAAAGCAGTATAACTTTGCTTTATTTTTTGAAAAAAATGTGTTTGTAGCTAAAGTATAATGGATATCATTGGGCTTAGTAGATCAGAAAAATAAATTAAATAATTATGGGCCTAATCCTCAACTGGTGTAATCGGCCATAGTTGCATGAAACTCAGGGGAACTACCATACTTGTTTTTACATTAGCCAACGATCTGGCTTGTTAAATTGCATACCTTTTTAAAAAAGAAAATAATTAAGACCAATTCAAATTGCATTTGGCTGCCAGGTGAGTGACAGTGGGGATCAGTGTGTTTAAGATAAAGCTCAGAGCTAAAGTGCAAAGAGAACACAAGCAAATGGGGTGGCAGTAGGGAGAGAACTTGTCTCACTGTGAGAACCTTGTGCTTTCATGCCTTTCCAAAACAATATGCTCAAGACAACTTGGCACACAGAACTCCTGGTATGAGATGCCTGCACCCTGTTAAGATTGAGAATTAAAGTCACACTTGCCAGTAATTTGATTCTAAAATGGAATTATGTTCAATGAGTTGCTTATGGACACGGGGGTGGGTGGTAAAGGGTCTTGGAAATACACTGTAGTTATTTTTCCAATGTAAACCAGACTGTCTCATCCTATTCTTAATCAAAGAAAACCAAAGAAAAGATTCTCTATCTACCAAATAAACAGACACTGAATCTAGTTGATGAAATTCTTTGTTCCTAAAAATACTCTGATTGTGACTGGCCCCCGTGTAAGTGGACAAGGGGTTCAAATGACCCCCTGCACACAGGAACTTCTCTGGGTTAGCACTGACAACCCAACTCAAGAGAGGAGAAAGTTCATGGACCTCAGCCCTTTTCACCAATCAGCAAAGCTGGCTGACTTTACAAGCGCTGGATGTGTCTTTGACCATCTGTGACATGTACAGAGTGTAGCAGCAGGAATCAAGGGCCTCTCCTAAAGGGTTTTCCCCAAAAGGTTATGTAGCACAACGTACAGAGTGACTGCTTTACACGTGAGAACGTGAAAATAAAGCTTCTGTATCCTTTATAGAGAAGTCTCTATGAATTTATAGGCTGAAACTAAAAGCTGTCTAGACATTACTCTAAAAACTTACAGAAGGTAATAGATGGTAGTTTCCTTTTATCGATTTTTGTACAGCCAGCCTACAGAATTATATGTTCCTCTACTACATAAATTTCTGTGGCTATAATTCTTTGCTAGGTTGTATGGGTGAGATTGTGCCCTATGCCTCTTAGGATAGATCTATACTTATGGCAGCATGTAGACAGTGCACACTCAGTTAGCACACGTATAAATAGCAGTGTAGTAGACAATGAAGCACAGATTAGGCAAGTAGAGTGCCCTATCCTGACACTACGGTACATTACTTAGTTCTCTACACACCCAAGCGAAGCCACCCACATCTACAGTGCTATTTGCTTTCTCCCTGTCAGAGCCTTTCTCCACCAGAGTAAAAGACTCCAACCCAGGACAGGTAGTGGGGAAAGACTTTGGCAACTGTCCCCTGCTGAAGCCTGTCAAAGCCATGTGTTGCTACACAATTCAGTGGGTGTGAACACTGCCTGCCTTTTGCTGGGTGTGTAGTTTCATGTACTCTACACATTGCCGCAAGTGTAGACAAGGTCTTATAGGCACAGCATAGAAATTCAAGCCCAGAAAGAGGTAAGAAAAGTAATGGCTTTAAGCAAACTTTGTGCTCTCATGATCTTGGGCTGTTCTGGGGGCTGGAGAGGTCAAGGCTGAAATTCCCTTTGACTCCATTTCAATTTAAACAGTTTTCACATTATACTGGTATGATACACAAGGAGCCAATATCATACATAGGACTGTATCAGACATGGTTGTGCCTTAAGAAAGTGAACAAATCGTCAGCCAAGTGTCTAATCTAATACAGGCAGAAAGCAGAGATGTTATTGAAAGGAAAACAAGTCATACTATTTCAAATGATAAGATCTGTCAACACGGGGAGTTGGGGTATGGTATATTGGGGTGCAAATCTACAGCATACTAGTTTGCTATGCATGAACTGGCCATGTGTTACAATTTCCATCTGGGGTGCTCTGGGCTTCTCTAACTTGAAACAAAAACAGACAAAAGTTTACTAATGAACTTTTCATGCATGGTAGCATGGTCTGTATGAGCAGTTACCATACAGCACACTAGTTCATTGTTGAATTAAACCACAGTTAGTGATGCACTAAGCTCTCCACTTAGACATGACCACACTTCAGATATACCCAAATAGTTTAGATGAAAATATAAATGTAAACTCGAACAAAAAGTTGATAGTAACTAATATAACTACAGAATCTGGTATAGTTAGCCACCAGGAGAAAAACAATCGTATAACTATTTTATCAGAACATATGGTGCAGCATCTTTGTTTCCCCTGTGCCCAGCCAAAGCTGGAAGTTGGATGAAAGCGAGCTGGCTGAGTCTTAATCCAGATAAAACAGATGATGCTAGATGGTTAACAGAGGGATCTTGAGGACATGGCAGGATGGTTTCTGGCATCTGTATTGAAGGGATTGTTAAACCTTCATCTTGTAGGTCCACAGTTTGGACATTTCAGGTCCCTTACTCATCCAAAGTGACATGAATGGCCACAAGTACCTTCTATAGGTCTCATATGGCAACTGTGATTCCTTGCTTTTCAATCCAGAGCCTGGCACAGTTCTTCATGCCTTTGTGACTTCCGGGCTGGATTTTTGCAATGCTTTCTAGACTGAATGAACACTGCAGATTGCTTAAGGCTACTGACAGCCCAGAATATGGCTTCCCATCTGGCTGGTAGTGTTAATTTCAGGGAACATATAACCCGTATCCTGACAACTACATTGGTTTTCTACTCACTTCGGAGAAAAGTTAAAGGAGCTGAATTGGACCTCTAAGTCAGTAACTGACACTCTCTTTCCCTGCCAGTCTCTGTGTCAGCTGAGATCAGCTGGGGTTCTTGAGCTAACAGTCCTAGATTGAAATGTCCAGAGGTTTGGGTCACAGCGTTCACCACAGAAGATTAATTCTGCAATGTGCATATCCCACTGGCCCAAAGGAATATGAGGTTGTTGACCATTAAGAGCCCATACCTTCACTCTAGCTTTTGCTTCAAGGGAGAAGAGTTATTTTTCTTTTATTGTATTTAATATTGGGGACTAAGGAAGGATATTTAAAAAAATTTGAAGTTACAGAGTATGGACAATATTTTATATTACAAGAGGTGTTTTCTCGAGTGCATTTTATATATTCAAAATTAATAGACTATTTATCTGATTCATCACTGTTTTATTCAAATTTTACACAGATGGAATTCACTGATTTCAATAGAGTTACACATTCACAACCGTTTCGTGATAAATCAGACCTTAAAGCACATATTGGGAGCTACCTGAGGTAACTATCATAACCTGGGCATTGCCTACACTTCACACTGCCACTGTATCTCTGGCAATAACATCCCTATTCCTTTTCAACCATTTGCTGCCTAGACTCCTCACTGGAGAAGTGCCTACCTCTGCAATTAATGCCGATCCCACTCCTTGTTTATCTATCAAATTATGCTGCTGTACAGATGGCTGGCTTGACTCTTAGTAACACACTGCGTGTGTTGGGATTCACAGTATACTTCCTGTGATACAGCAATTGCATGAATGTCACTAAACATTGCATAAACATTACTCAGTTAATAATCATAGCACTCGCTATACTCTCGTTGCACAAAGGAACCCAGTGGAGGGGAAAATCTTTTCCAGATATTCCACAGATTTAAACTCTGAGAATATATGAATGAAATTCTTTCATTGACTTAGAGCTTACTTATACCTGAAACACTATAGAACAGCACTGCAGTAACACTTTGGTGTAGGCATTACCCACACAAACAGGAAGGGCTCTCCCGTTGGTGCAGGCAAGCCATCTCTCTAACAGGCAGTAGCTAGGTCAACCGAATTCTTCCATCATCCTAGTACTGTCTTCAGGAACACTTATGTTGTGAATTTTTCACACCCCTGAGCAATGTAGTTACACTGACCTTATTTTCTATATAGCACAGGCCTCAGAAGAGACAGAGGAGAGGACAGAGGCTTAGGACTGGTTTAGTACTGGTTTAAAAGGTGTGATAATAGAAGAAGCTATTGAGCCAAATCAAATGAACACTTGCTAAAGCACTCAAGATGAGCTGTTGTATTTTAGCGTATATTAAAATGCTAAAGTAGACCTTGCCTTAACATAAGTTTTGGAAGGTATGAAATAGATTGAGCTAGGTACAGCTAGTCCTCACTTAGTGACCTACTCGTTTAGTGACCCCTCGGAGTTATGACCAGCTCTCTGACGAGTTGGTATTATGGCGATGTACGAGAACTCGCATCAACTCTCTCAGATTCATCTCATTCCCGCAGTCAGAACTAGCGTTTTTCGTCTATGTATTTTTACTTTATTGTGCACCCCAAAGTACAAGATGTCGGCGAAAAGGAAGAGCATGACTTCACCCGGAGAAAGCGCCAAGAAACAAAGGAAGGCTATCGATCTTGAGACAAAAATGAAGATAATAAACGAATATGAAGCTGGTAAGAAAGTTAAAGCGATAGCACGTGACTTGGAGCTGGCGCATTCAACTGTATCAACGATCTTGAAGGATAAAGATCGAGTGAAAGAAGCAGTGAAATCATCAAAAGGATATAAAGCCATAATAACTAGGCAGCAGAAAGGCCTCATTCACGAAATGGAAAAATTACTGGCGATATGGTTTGACGACCAGATACAAAAAAGAATGCCAATGAGCCTTTTAATAATTCAAGCAAAGGCACGCAGTATCTTTGAAACGTTGAAAGCGCGCAAAAATGAAGAGTCAACGGAAACATTTACGGCAAGTCATGAATGGTTTCAAAGTTTTCGTTGGAGATTCAGCCTTCATAATCGAAGTATCAGTGGTGAGACGGCAAGCATGGACATAGAAGCATCAGAAAGATTTGTGAATGAATTTGACGAAATGATCGAGAAAGGCGGGTATCGTCTGGAACAGATCTTTAATGCAGACGAAACTGGACTATTTTGGAAAAAATACCCGAAAGATCCTACATACACAAAGAGGCTAAAGCAATGCCCGGTTTCAAGGCTTTTAAGGACAGGGTCACGTTGTTGTTGGGAGGAAATGTCGCTGGATTTCAGTTAAAACCTTTTCTCATCTATCGTTCTGCAAACCCACGTGCACTGAAGCAGGTTAGTAAGCACACGCTGCCCGTTTACTATCGTTCAAATAACAAAGCATGGATGACGCAATCTTTATTTGAGGACTGGTTCATGAACTGCTTCACACCCTCGGTCAAGCATTACTGTCTGGAAAACGGTGTTCCCTTTAAAATTATCCTCCTACTTGATAACGCCCCAGGCCACCCCCAGCATCTTGATGATCTACACCCTGATGTAAAGGTCGTGTATCTGCCTAAAAACACAACTGCTGTGTTACAACCAATGGACCAGGGGGCTATCTCTACGTTTAAAGCGCTATATTTGCGCGCAACGTTTTCCAAAGCGGTAGCAGCAACAGAAAATGGTGAAGTAACCCTGCGCGATTTTTGGAAATCATATAATATTTTACACTGCATAAAGAACATTGAATCAGCTTGGATGGGAGTGACAGAAAAGTGCATGCAAGGCATATGGAAAATGCCTGAAACGTTTTGTAAATAATTTCGAAGGGTTTGAGAAAGACGAACATATTGATATCATAAATAAAAAAATTGTGGAACTTGCTAATGTGCTTAATTTAGATGTTGAAGTGGAAGATATTGAAGAATTAGTGGAATACGTCGAGGGAGAGCTAACTAACAAAGATTTAATAGAGTTGGAAGTGTAGCAGCACTTGAAAGAGGAGGAAGAAGAAGAAGAGGAAAGAGTGGAAGAAGTACAAAAGAAGTTCACTGTAAAGGGGTTAGCTGATGTCTTCTCCAAAGTGAATGCAGCGATGTTAGAACTAGAGAGTATGGACCCGAATGTTGAATGGTTCACGAAAGTGGAACGACAAATGAATGAAATTTTATGATGCTATCGTGAAATTTATGAAGAAAAAAAGAAAATTACAGCGCAGACCACACTAACGAGATACTTCTCTAAAGTTCCATCCAGGACCCCTACCCCTACCCTTACAAGTCCTTCCATTTCCTTGCCATCATCTCCCTTATCAGGGCTTTCTGCAGCTCCTGATAACCCTGCTGATCTCTCCAACGATGACATTGATGACCCCCCTGCTGCTGAACCACACTTTGAAGGATTTGATGAGTAAAAATGTCAATGTAATCTGAATGTTTATTTTCATATTTCTTTGGTACATCATTTTTATAATTTTTGCTGACTGCATTTTTATGTTCTGTAATACAGTATGTAAGGAGTTATGCCAATAAAACAAAGTTATCATGATGGAGTTTATTTTAGGCCTTTTCTTTACTATTCAGAATATTAAAAACAATTACCTGTATTTACAGTACACTATGCAAACTAAGTTCAGTACATTAGAGCTTAAAACATTTAAAATATATATTAAAAATGTTATAAATGATGCAAAGGTGACATTAAAACTATCTACAGATGGTTGAAAAACCCACTACCAGTAAAGTACATTATGCCTGAAATACCGGTAAGGGCTGCTCCTCGTTTAGTGACCAATTCGTTTATCAACCGGGTTTCAGGAATGGAACCCGGTCACTAAGTGAGGACTACCTGTATCTGGATCTAATGTCACACCTTTACAAGGCCATTTATGACCAGGAGAAAAGGACTTAACTGATCCTTACATTTAAATCATTCCATTGACTGTTCTGAAATTTTACAGGAAGGAATGAGACAAATCAGAGTTACACTGCAAACTGTTAGACAGCTTTCATGTTATTTAAATTTTTACATAACAAAGCTGGTTTTAATACCAGTTTTTCTTGCATAAGGAATCCATGAATATTCTTTACTCCCTTTCATCTATGCAGTATCAACATTCAACATGCAACTTTCAAGGCCAGAGCTCTTGCTGTTAGTACTCAAAAAAAAAAGTTACTATAAACATATACTTCATGAATTTATCTCACTTCTTTCAACCCCAAAGAAATAAACATTCTGTGATTCAGGGATTTTTATTTATTTATTTATTTATTTATTTATTTTATTGTTACTTATAGCTGAACAGGCAACACACAAAGCATATAGAATGATACAGTTTAACAGCGCAAAACAGTGTTAATACAATTTTAATGTTAGATCACCAGCGTTATCATGTCTCTGTAACTGAAATGATCCCTGAAATTCAGACAGACTGTCATCAATAATGCAGATTTTACTATCTAGGCATCTTACTAAAACCTTGGCTACACAAACACTTATGCCAGGAAAACTTCTGTCACTCAGGTGTGTGAAAAAACATGCTTCTGAGTGACCTAAGTTTTGCAAGCATAAGCGCTTCCATGGACAGCCACTATGCTGGTGGGAGACACTCTCCCACTAGCACGTGTACAGGTAGTTTTATTATGTTGGTGGGAAAACTCTCTCCCATCAATATAATGTGCCTATACGAGTACTCTGCAGCAGCAGAGCTGTATTGGTTTTAAGTGTAGACTGTAACCAAAAACATTCACAATCCCTAAGAAAAATCTTAGTAGATAACTACAAATATTTCCCATAGTGTGAGAGTATAGATATATCTTTACTTCTCAGAGATTATTTGTTTCTGCATTAGTAGCCTGTCAAAACTGTAGAAATCATGTAAAATGGAATGTCTTTATGCACTTGTTCGACCTACATGTGTAGCTGTAAATAAGCAACAGTTTAGACATTAGGTGTTAGAAGTATGTATAACTAGCACACAGTCTGAAATCTGCAATTACAGCAGCCTAGAGAGGGAACAGATACCCCCACATTATCATTTCCTTGCCTCTTTCATTAAGAAAGAATGTATAGCTAAAAAAAGTATATGGTACAAGGAAGTGGTTTGTGAATTTTTCACCTAGAAAGTTCATTCTCCCTTTGATGAATAAATTATT
Organism: Podocnemis expansa; assembly: GCA_007922195.1. Lineage (NCBI taxonomy): Eukaryota > Metazoa > Chordata > Testudines > Podocnemididae > Podocnemis > Podocnemis expansa. The sequence continues at coordinate 2,762,340 of ML682232.1, forward strand.
ATCCTTCAAATTGTGGGCTTGTGTGTCTGGTGGTAACAGTACTCAAGTCACAGGTTTGATCCCCATGCAGAGCACTTGGGGCAAATTTACAATGGTATTTAGGAACTGAAAGCTGCAATGAGGTACTTGGTGAGTTTTTCAAAAACACGCAAGAAGGTTCGGTTTGATATTGAAATCACTGTCAGTTGAACACCTCTCTGTAATTATATCTAACTAAATTAGTAAATCTTGCCATTGCTGACTGACTTTTCACTGACTGTAAAGCTGTTGGGTGAAATTCCATGGCACATGTTATGAAGCACATTGGATCTGATGAGTAAAATAAAATCTATGAAAATTAAGTGCAAAATTATTCAAACGTTTTTGGCTCTAAAGCTTTATCCGTATGATTGAGGAGCAGTTTACTCCTACATTTCACAGTGTTTAAGGAAATGACACATATGGGAGCTTCATAACATTAGGTAAAAATGTCTAAAACATGCAAATTTGTTAGTTTTTAAGGTGACACAGGACTCTCATTGTTTTTGTTAAAACATGAAAGATATTTGTGATCCAAAAGCAATAGGCATTAGGCTCCAAAATGCACAAGTCACTTTTGCAAAACAGGAATTAGGCAGTTTTGAAAATGTTACCCTTTATCCCTATGCATCACACAAGGCCATCCTTGTGATTGGCCTATGAGAATTCCCGGGTGGCTGGGCCATGTGCTTCACCCTCCCTCCCCTAGGCCATCTACTCTGCCCTTGGGGTAGGAAGGCACAAGGAGGCTCTCCCTCCCACTCCTGTCCACAGGCACAGCGAGAGCTGGGCGGGTATCCTGTGGGAGGACTCAGTCTAATGCAGCCTGCCCACACTTGGCCAGGAGGCTGCATTACCACGTGGGGCATACGCACACCGCACACGGATGGTTGCTGCTGCAGGATGCATCCTGGTCACACACAGGCAGTGGGGCAATGGTGGAGGGCAGTGTAACAATGGGGGGCCCATGGAACCATGGGACAAGGACAGTTGCCCTGCTTGTCCTCCTCTACCCCTCCAAGGATGGGCCTGGCATCACAATATGCTCTTATGAACAAATTTAGGTTAATATTAGCAGAACAGTATCTTTACAAAAATCTTGTTACAAGTCTGAGCCAAGCAGGCTATCTATCTCGTGGAACCAAGCTCAGTGTTGTGCAGAACTAAATCAGTGTAAGATTTGTGCTAGAAGTTAGGGAAAACTGGGTTATTGCAGCCCCAACCAAACTGACTTGATATTTTAGGCTATATCTACACTAGCGAATTAGTCCAGGCTAAGCAAGCTTAGTCCGGACTAATTTGGTACAAGTCTACACTAGGCTTTGCAGACTAAGCAGTTAATTTGAACTAACCTTGTTTTCTAGTTCAAACTAATTTTTAGTTCAAACAAACTTTCTAATATGAACTAAAAAGTGTGGCTAGTTCAAATTAAAAAGCTGCACTTAGTTCAAACCAACCCAGAACTGCTTTGTTTGAACTAAGGAAGTTCGAACTAAGCTTTCTAATGCAGACATAGCCTTTGTGTCACAGGTGTACCGATCAACATAGAGAACTTGTCAGTGTTATCTGATTCAGTTTGAGTTTGTTAAAACTGAAATTCAAAGCAAAACTCAGAGAACACAAACACAAATGTTTTCATGGTCTCTGTGACGGGGCAGGCTGGCCCCGCACTCAGGCGGGCCTATATGCCCGGAAGGGAAGGGAAGCCCCGCCCCTCAGACCCTGCTGGGCATGCTCAAACAGCTGCCCAACTATAAAAGGCTGGGATTCCCCTCAGTTGGGGCCTGACCAGCGGAGGGAGCAGACACAGGCTAGGAGCTCCCGCTCAGACTCTGGTCTGGGTCCTGCCTCAACGGAGCCGAAGCCGGGGACGTCCGTCACGGGGAGAACCGAAGGCAAGGCTGGTCAAGGCGCACCTAGCCAGGGAGGATCCGAGGACCCCGACGGGACAAGGCCCTTGACCAGGGGGGCGTCCGTAGCCCCTGCGGCCCACCTCTCGGCGGCCAGGTAGGAAGTAGCCCAGGGCGGGGTAAGTCGTGGCGGACACAGGCCGCGTCCGAGCCTCAGTCGGCGCGTTGCGGTGTGGATCCCCGCC
>ML682232.1:2764462-2830094 GCA_007922195.1 Podocnemis expansa
CTGGCTCTGGCCAGTGGGCCGCACTGCCCTGACGCAAGGGCTGAGACCGATTGGCTCTGGCCAGTGGGCCGCACTGCCCTGACGCAAGGGCTGAGACTTCTTGACCCGGGCATTGAACCCTAACGCCTTGCCCGGGTGGCACGCGGAGCTCAACCACTCTGCGACAGTCTCCTATGACTAGAAACTTGAATTTTCTACATCTATCAATTTAAGGTGATAGAACTAAAATTATGTATCAACTACCCAGATTATGCAATTCAAATAAAATAAAATTGGAAAAATATTAACATCACTGTTGGCAGCTTATGACATTGGCTATATCTATACTGCCCCACATTTTTTGAAATCAGGTTTTTTCAAAAAAACTATTTTTGAAATAAATCAAAAACCTGATTTCAAAAAACATTATTTCGAGATAAGAGTTCTCTGTCTCGAAATAAGGCAGGGTTCCCCCTTCCAAAAGAGAGTCCACACTGGACTTTCCTTTTTGAAAAGAAGGGAGTCAATTGAAAATATGGGCAGACTTCTTTGAAAAAAGCCATTGCTGCATCCGATGATGGCTTTTTTTTTTTGAAAAAGCCCCTTTTCCAAAAAGTGACGTTTAGCTTTTCCGAAAAAGTGCTCTGGTAGTTTGAAATACCGGGGCACTTTTTGGAAAAAAAAAAAAGGCTTTTTCAAAAACAGCCGCTTTTTCAAAATAAGCTGAGTTTTGCTTTTTTGAAAAAGCACACTGGTGTTTCGATATATGGGAGCACTTTTTTTCCCCCAAAAAGCAAAACGGCTGTCCAGACACAGAAAAGCTTTTTCAGGATAAGCCTCCTTATCCCGGAAAAGCTTTCCAGAGTAGACATGCCCAATGATTTCTAAGGTTCCAGACATTTGCTGGCCTTTGTCTTATTCATTTTAATTAGCAGAATTTGTTTATTTAAACTTCCCTCTGTAAATTTTGACAAAATGATGCTATACTGTAAATCATAAAAACCTATTAGGTTTCTTCTGATCTGCTCAATAAAGACAATCAAATAAAAATATTCCCTGTCCTAAGCACTTTACAGCCTAAGTAAAAATGGATAAAATCCTGAGCTCAGATACTGTACATGAGCAAATGTGGACCACACTACATGGAAGTGAATTTTTCATCAGGTGACTTGACACAAATACAGTTTGGGGTGGAGGAGGGGAGGGAAGGGGAAGAAGGAGTGGATTTATATGCCACATACATTATGCAGGAGACCTCTGTGGTGGGACCCTGCACAGCCTTTGAGAGACAAGACAGGTAGCTGTACCAGAAAAATGGCCAATAAGTTTGTGCATAGCATAAATCCACATGGGTCTGATTCAGTGTCTACTGCTTCCCACATAATGACCAGTAACTAGACATGGTCCAGCAGTATGAATCCCCTGACTTTTGCTGTCACTTTGATTAGGATTCTACACCCAATCCCTTTAATGTTTCATATGTGCACAGCCTTTTACATAAGTCATTCAATATCACTGATTGGTCTGTAGCTAATGCCTGGTTGTGAAAGGAAATATGGCAAACAAATGAATATTTTTAAAGAAGAAGCAATTCAATGAAAGTTACTGCCCTGAATAAATGTGCAATGTGTGTAAGATCATGCCTTGAAGCCAGTGGGCCATGGCAGGGGTAGTTCACAGGAGCACCAGGAGGCACAGTGCCACCCCGGTTCTACTAGAGCTGAAGTCACTTCTGGTAACTCTTTAAGGGTGCAACATACCCTCTCCATATGGTCCTCCAGATGGTCTGTGCATACTGGGGTGGATGCGTGGAGCCACTCTGTGCTTTCGAGTTATTAACGATCATCTTAATGTAGGCTGTGCAGTGGGAGGGGTATCTTACACTGTGCTACACAGAAGGGCAGGGCACCATCTAAGTGCTATTCAACAGGCAAGAAAAGTCTTATATAACAACTAACAGAAGAATAGCACAGACCAGATGCCCATCTAGCTAACTAAAAGGTGAGAATACTGGCATTCATACAGACAACATAATATCTCAGGTATGGATTCATGACTTTACAAATTATTATTATTCTAAGCATTCAAGGATTGAACCGTAAAGCAGGTCTTCCTGGCTCAGAGTGTTCCTCCTCTAATCATAGTTAATGTATTTTGACAGTCAAAACCACATGCTGCACAGCTGAATTGATGCACAACAAATCCCAGCTGAATAATCTGAATGACCAACTGCACTCCATATTTCAACAGCGTGCCAGCCCTTGCTGTTTAGCGGAGATTTCAACATAGCTTTCATAGGATACAAAAATGCTATTTCATTGTGAAGGTGGAAGCTTAAAATAGCTACAAGTAACTAACTCCAGAGATCATAAAAGACTAGCAAATTTAACACCATTAAATGTATTAATTATTATAAATGATGTTATTTAAATCCCACTTGAGGTAAAAACAGCCTGCCATGGCTTTATGATAAATACAAACTGCATGAACTTGCTGTGAATACTTTCTAAAACATGCATGCTGATACCATTCACAAAACAATCCACTCCCCACTGCCAAGCCAGCTCCTGGCTGATGCAGCTCCTCAGCTGGGTGAACCTATAAAGCAGTAGCTTTATGAACCATGTTCCCTTTAGAAGCCAATGACTGTGCTGTATTGCTGTTGGTCAGACCTTCAGGAGTTAATGTCGCTAGGATAGAGCAAGTAAATTTAAGTTCACCCTGGAGGAGACCTCTAAGGTGGTACCCTGCAGACCACTCAAGTCTGCCAGAAAGTGGGCCATTAAGTTGCTTGCAGCACAGATCCACAGTTTAGTGCAAGCACATACAAGTAAGGTAGCCAAGCAACTAGACCATGTGAGTTGGATGGGCAGAAGGGGATTTTTAGACAGACAGAATGCAATTATTGAAGCCGGAATCTGGCCAGGACACTGAGGTTAAAACTTCTGTTGTTGTGTAAAATGCCACAGGAGAGGATCTTGGTTGTAGGTTGAAAATATGGCACTTCCACCACCCTCGTGACCATGGGGGAGGTATCAAAGCCAAGTACCGAGCAAATATAACCTTGTTTTATTTATGAGATGTGACACTGTAACAGCCAGAAGTGATATAACCAACCAATCTATATGAAATGAGAGAGCTTGGAAAAATCAGTTTTCCAGTAATAATGGCCATACTTCAAGAGATTCAGAAATCTGGTTCACATAAACAACTAACATTACTTGTACATATCCAATCCATCTAAGATTGTTTGAAAAACTGGACAGACAAATTTTGCTCTCATTTCCTCCTTTGGTTGAAAATAGCTCAAGAATTTTCTAGTGACCAGGGATCATATGCGTGGGTGTTTGTGAAATGGCGGTTCTCGGGTCAATCTCTCTGTACACCACTTAAGTTCCACTTACTTGTGGCACCAAAAAACATAACTACTCAGAGCAAATGATGCAAATCTTAATACATTAGTCCTTTTTCTTTCTAGCATTTTTTTGATCAGCAGCTGAATAGCTATAATATAGATATTTAAATAGTCACCATTGTAAGTCTTAGGCTTAACATATTATTGAAATTAACAAGGACAATTTATGTATCTCAGATCTTTTGTTATGAGAAGGCTGCAGACTCAGACAGATGCCACAGCATTGATTTAAATCTGTTCACATTTACAAAATTATCTTTAAAACCATGAAGGCTTTTGAATCGTATGTGCTATTTTTAAAAAACAAAACCTCTGGAGCAAGAGATGGAATTGTTACAGGAAAGTGCTTTGATTTGCTGTTACTGTATGGCCTGATCCTATGTTTTACACTCCCTTGCATTTATTTTCATTCCACTCTGTAAGTTCCCCCATCTTCAAAGCATCTGATGAAGTGGGATTTCCTCCCACAAAAGCTCATGCAAAAAATAAATCTGTTAGTCATTAAAGCCACAGTACTCTTTGTGTGTTTTTGTTTTTGTTCTTTTTTTCTTTTTTTGCTGGACTAGACTAACATGGCTGCCCCTTTGGAACAGGAGAAACAAGGCCAAAGCTGAGCTCTGCTGTCCCACAATGGGGGCTGAAGATGAAGCTTAAGGCCTTCAGCCCTGAGCAGGAGGAAGGGGCTGTAACCTGAACTGCACTGCCCATGGCTAAAGCCAAAGCTTGAATTGCACTGCCCAGGACTGAAACCCTCAAACGTCGGCTTCAGCCCCAGGCAATGGGACTCCCTCCTTGGCTTCAGCCCTGGTTCCTAGCAAGTGTAACATCAGCCCTGGTGACCCCACTTTGGGGACCCCACCTATAGTTTGAGGACCATTGTTTCTACAACATATGCCATATCTTGGATATCCAGAGAGATGTCTTATCATGCGTGCAGAGGGAATCTGTGCAGAGATATTCCTATATAGCTGTGGATACTCCAGCCCCAGAACATTCCATATATATGCCTTTGGTGCATCTCCTTGCCTTTTTACATACAGCAATATTTTTCCTTTTACACTTCTGTAAAACTGCCTGATAATCACAAGATCTATTATATTTAAATATGAAATTAATAATGAGGGTGGAGGGATATGTTTAAGTTATTCACAGGTATTGCTATTACTACAATGTTTCTCTCACCCAAGTCTTCACAAATATAGTGCAATTAAAATTTAAAACAAGAAAATTAAAAATTAAAACAAGAACTAAAAGAATTTTAGGTCACTGATTAGCAGGAAAATGTAATAAGCAGTATTCACATGGCATTCTGTAAATAAAAGATTCTTCAGAGACAATGAGCCTAAATCAGGGGTCTCAAACACATGGCCCACATGAAGCCCCTAAAGCTAGTTCCTGTGGCTCACAATGACACTATAGTTACTGATATTTGCAATATCAGTGTATGAAAAGGTTTCAGTGGTGTGGCCCTTGGGCTAATGCACTACTCCTACTAGCCCTCACGTGGCCCTTGTGGTGATTTGAGTTTGAGACCCCTGGTCTAAATCAATGATGTTACAATATAAAAAGAAACCTGTCCCAGCATTAAGAAATCATAACTAAGATTTCCTGCAAAATACTGGCCACACAATTACAGGTTGTAACTAGGACACTTAACCCACTTTAGCTACTTGTAGCACACTGCAGAGTTACGGGATTTCTGAAGGAAGCTGCTCACATTGGTTTAAACATGTCAGTTATGGTGCAAATGACAGAAACAAATAAATATTCTGCATTCCTTAAACATATAAAGATGTAGAAAGACTCACAGTTCTACAGTATACTCCTGCATTACTGAGAAAATTTTTTCCTGCAATCCATTGGTTCCAAATGAGTTCCTGTAATGTGTTCAATGCACTTAACTACATACTGGATTCCTTAGGCACCCATAAGGGGAGTTAGGCACCTAAATACCTATAGTGATTGCAAAGAGAGTTGGGGGGGTGCATTAATTGAGAAACACATGATCGTGCATGCAGTCAGAAACCCCCTTATCAAAGGCTTTGTAACTTCACTTTTCCAGATGTTTCAAGTGAGATGGTCCAAATGATAACAGCCCTGCATAAATTCAACTATTACACAGTGAGAGACTGTTAACTCCAGCTTCGCATGTGGTACCCAGCTGTATTTTGCGCAGGGATCAGTTTGACTATACAAAACATCATTAAACAAACTTCGCAATGAAGATTTAATTATTGTCCAAACTATTTGAAAACTGAGCACATCAGATGTGCTGTGGAGGACAACGAGTTCTTTTAGTTGTCAGCAAATAAAGATTCACCCCTTTGCCTTTGAATAATAATATCACAACTTGTGATCACAGCATACAAGATGCAGTGTGGTCCACTGACTGCTGCTGCCTTCCCTCAAACAGTAAGCTTGGAAGATGAGACAAGTGCTAGTAAAGAATACGCCTCCACAGTGGAAGGTAAGCCAGCCAAGAAGGTCTAATGAAGTAGAAGATGAAAGTTATGAAGTTATCATAAAATGGGAAAGACAGGGAAGCCCCATGTGTTACCATTAGAGATACTTCAGCCAAGGAAGTTTGGAAAACTTCCACCCCCAAACAAGCAGATGCTTCAAGTCTTTAGGCACCGTTTATTTCCTGACACTTATGGGCAGCACACAGTTCCATCCTATAGTATGATAAAATTCCAAAATTGCAGAGAGACTTAAGTTTCAGAAGGATAGATAGCCATGTTAGTCTGTATATAGCAAAAAGAAAAAAAGTTCTGTGGCACCTCAAAGACTAACAAATTTCTTTGGGCATAAGCTTTTGTGGGCTGCAACCCACTTCATCATATACAGGGAAATGTAAGGATTTCTCACTTTCTCTCCCAATGGGTTATTTGTGCACATGATAATTCTGCATGGGGCTTGCAACTACTACTAACTGAACTGCTAACTCTGTCATTCCAGGGCACAAAACCCTTTGGAGATGGAACTTGCAAGAATTATATCACAGCACAGCTGTTCAGTGGCATAATTTGTGGGTGTTTGATGGTATCTATGGTCATGAGGAGCGGGTAGTTTGATTGTGACAGATCCCTAATTAGTATATAATTGCAAAGTAGAGGAAAATAAGTAGTAACAAACAAGTTCAAATAAAAGCACCAAATTAAGAAAATAGATTGCCTATCCAAAACAATAATACAAATTAAGCCATGTGGAAATAATACATGTTGTACCCAGAAGCTAAAATTATCACTATAGTGCAGAATATTAAGGCAGATAAGCCTAAAGGATATTCTATTGCCTAGAGCAGACTCTCGGAAAATATACTGAAGTGCTTGAAAGCTCATATTAAAGCTAGTATATCAGAAGAAATGAGTGATGCTTGCCTGATACAGAGAAGGTCAAACTTAAATAAAGCTTTGTTGACAGAAGAAATGGAAAAATTGCTGCTAGCTATTGACTAGCAATGAGGAACAAAAATTGGCAGCCTATATGTTGAGGGCCAAACCATCTGGGTCCTGGGGTCTTAAATCTCAGAGACAAAAATATTCCATCTTCATTTTGATTTAAAACATCAAATGTTCACATAAGGCAAAATTCTGCTTTCATTTATACTCATGCAACATCCTGGTTTCCTTCTCAGTGTACAGGCTGCTAATTTTTCTTCCTTATTGCTAATGAACTACTAATAGAAATTTTGACAGATCCATTGACTTGCAATAGTTCTTATGCTCCTCAATACTTTCAAATGCTTTTTAAAATCTTTCTCAAATAGTTTTATGAAAACGTTTAATTGTGACACCGTCTTCTCTGTCAAACTTGAGTACACCACCAGTGCTTCTCAAATTCCAGTGTTCTGTAACAGTTTGCTTTTGTTTTGAGATTTTTCTCGTTAAGCAAGTATGGATTAGTGAGGATTATGCTGAATAGGCACGTGTGCATTGCACATTAAGAACTACATACTCATATCCCTAAGCATTGTGAAATGATAGAGGTAAATAGTAGCCATGCAGGCCCAGGGAAGGGAGATTATGGTATGCTTCCTTGATCCAAAAATAAGGACAGCAGCAACTAGTAAACAGAATCCAACAAATTATCATTTGTGAAAGAAAACACCTAAGAGACTACTATTTCCTTTTAGGCCCAAGGCAGGTTTATATTTATGCAGGTGTGGAGGGTGGATCTATTTGTTGGTACGTCCCCACTTAGTCTATAAGGGTTGGATTCAGTCCTGGCAGAAATGGCCTGTGCCTGCTGATGGTGAGAGGAGGCAGAGTGAGAGAATCTAGCTTCAGACGTGCCACTGAACATGTTCAGTTCAAGCCAAACAGCAAAATGAGGGAGAAAGGGTGGGGGACATGACCCCACATGTCACCCTTCCCTCATGTGTCTCCTCTGAATCCTGACATATATTTGCATAAATTTAGGGACTCCCACACCAGGGCATGGGAACCTGAAAAGGGGAATAAGGTGGTGGGAATGTAAAGCACCCTCAACCTGCTCTATTTCAGAAAGGCCTTAAAAAGCCAGCAATTGGTTGCCCTGGCCAGGGAGCTGATATGACTAGGTAGGCAGGAGCTGAGCTGATTCATCAATCGTCTGAATAGTCTCTGCTACTTATACTCCTATAAAGCACAGCTGCAAGCAAAACTTTCCCTCTCTGGCATAACGCCTAAGAAGGTGGCAGCAAAAAAGAAAAAAAAAGAAAAAAAAAACCACCGCTGGGATTGAATCTCTCTCAAACTGCACCAAGCTTTGTTGGTGTGGGAAATATCATCTGAATTCAACCATATCCCCACATTCTGTTCTTTTACAAGGGGAGAAAAATTTTGCACAGAGAATGTGTAGTACTGGTGAACAGCTGCTCACATTTATCCAGGCTTGGTCTACACTTGCTGCATTTTTTGCAGCATCAAAGGGAGATATGCAAGCTACATAAAACAACTTGTGTAGCAACCTTTGACCTTCTAATGCCCAGTTACCTCTATATCTCCACTGCACTCAATCTCAAAGGGAAATGCCCTCCCTATGACTCAGTGTTACTCTTCTTGAGGGGGAGTCAAACTCCAGATCGATTGAGTGGGTCTTCATTGAACACTCAATCAAACAGGAAAGACTGAACTGACAGCGGTGAATTTGCCACTGTCAGCATAGACTTGGCCTCAGACTGAAAGAACCACCATCCAACAAAACAGAACGCTGGCCTCAAAATCTCCTCTCATTTACATCATGAGTAGCACCACTGAAGTCAAGGAAGTGACACTAATGTAAACCAATGGAAGAGGTGAATTGGTGCCAGAAGTATTTGTGGAAAAAATACATGGTGAAATGATTGCAAGCTTGGTAAACTTAAGACACATAAAAATCAAAGGGATTACCAGGGAATGTGTAAGGTATAAAGCATTTTATTCTTTCTATAATTTGTGGCAATGTGTGCTTCTGAAAGAGGCCAGGGAGTGTTTATTACAGAGATTTGTAAATAACAGCTGCCATACCTTATTTCACTTTCAACTTAGGAGCCAGCCAGAAAGAGATCAGCTGTTGAGGCAATTCTGTGGCAGTCTAAACTAAGAAGTGTGACTCACTATAATTAAAATACACTTACTGAGCAAAATCACAGACATTGGAGCATTTAGATCATGATCATTTAAACTTATTGTTCAGTTTGTGATAGTCTTTCAAGGAAACTCCTGAAAGGCCTTGTTTTTTTATATTTAAGGGATTGTCAATATGGAGACAGTGTGCAGCAAACCATTGGTAAATCTAGTGCTCAGCAAATCTATTGTGCTGTAACTCACCACACAGACCCAGCTACTGCATAGTAAGTGTTGTAGTGCACTTCGGCCTACCAGCACTGTAGAACGTCTAGTGCATGGTAGGAAGGTCCATACTGTGACCTACAGCACAATAAGTTGCTGTGTGTTAAGTCAATGAACCCTGCTACCACTCACTAAAAGTTCTACAATGCTGGTAAGTCGAAGTGAACTATATAACAAATGCGTAGTAGCTGGCTCCACGTGGTGACTTAGTGCACAGCAAGCCCATTTTGCTGTAGATTTACACCCCAGGCTTGTTGTGCACTAAGTTTCTATGAAGACAAGTCCTAAGCCTAATGGCCAACAAGGTTCAATAGCTTTTTTCCAAGTGAATTAGAAAAAGAAAAGAGTATTATACTTTGAGAAAATTTAAACTAGGCCTCATTAACTAAGAAACAGGATATTAGACTGATAAATCAAGAACTACTGCACTAAATGATTAAACAACTGTACAAACAAATTGCCAAGGGCTTGAATGTAGCCCAGTCTTCTATGGTTGTGCAGGAGCCTAATAGGAATAAGATTGCCCCTGATGTTTCCTGAGACACCATACATCTTGGCTGTGGGCATGGGGATGGATAGCAGGGGTACCTTCCCTTCTCATCGCCCTCAAAGGTACATGGATGAGGCACATGTGTGGTTTACGACTGGGGAATGGGCAAAACCTTGGCTCTGTCACATAATATGAGTGAAGTACAGCTCATGTGCACAGTGAAGTAAAATATGTTGTAAGATTTTATCTAGTGCATGACATATTACAAAATGGCAGAATATGACCCAGTCCTAAATGTACACATCATTTTCACTTGCACATCAATACTTAAACTTACATAAAATCACAAAGAAAACGTGTGTTATTCTCCATACTGAACTAACAGTATGTTGGTGTATTTACCATTCAAATTTATTAAAAAGCTTCTTTTTTCAGTGAGCATAGAAAAAAAGATCAGTCTTATTCCTATTCACTGAAATACACTTTATTTTATCCACATGCTCTTTGCACTACACAATAGAAAACACTGTCATGTATGGTCCTTTTTGCTTTCCTTTTGAACATTGTGATTTTATGTCTTGTAAATGGAAGCCTGTGATTCCTAAGCTCTATGTTTGACTTTTTCTGTGGCTCTGTTTGTTCTTGTCTACTTGTGAAATGCTTTGGAATAACTATATTGACATCAGTGGAGCTACTCCAAGTTTAGATCAGTGTAACTGACTGCACTATAACAACCAAGTAGTCCCATGGCATTTTTAAAGACTAATAAATTAAAAGTATCACAGGACTCCTTGTTTGTTTTGCTGAAATACACTAACACGGCTATTCCTTTGCAACTTGACAGCAGTAAGTGGCTCATAAAGCTTTATAAACAAGTTTAATGTTATTAATTATTATATCTAACTGTTTGCTATCGATTTGCCACTTATGACAGCTACAATGCTGGTACTTAAACAGCATGCTTAGTTGTAGGTCATAACTTAACCTTGGCATGAGCAACAATCTATTCAAACATCAACACTGAACTCTAATTATAACAATTGTACGTCACTATGATTTGGCTGCAAAACTGAGGTGTCAGTTTCTTCATATTTAATTTGTTAATCCACATTAATTAATACTTTGTACTATACTTTAAGACAAAAAACATTTTTCTTGTTCTCATGAGCAGGATGATCTATGTCATTAACAGCAGAATAAATATATTAAATTTGTATTGAATGTATCTTCCAATTGGATCATTAAACATTGTGTTAGTTAAAGTGATTGCAGATAAAATGTTCACTTTTTCCTACATTAAATGTAATCTCTCTCTCACAACTTGTAATAAAATGATACCTTCCCACCTACAATCATAACATTTTAATACCAGCTACAGTGAGAGGACTAAATCCTGCCAATGAATTGCTATGGGTGAAAACCTGGACCCTTGTTGAACCTAATTGTTTTCAGTCAGTCATTGTCTATCAGCAAGGATGCAACCGGTGGGATCTGGCCTTAAGATGGTAAAACATGTTGCAGAGAGATCATTCATCATGAAATAATTCATCATGGAATAGAAAACAACTAACCAAAACTTATGCCCATTATCTTTATTAACTTTTCTAGGAAAAAATGTACATACACATATCCTAATGGTTATGGAATTCTTGGGTTTGTCTGGAAGCACATATGACCTTTTTCTATTATTTCTGATACACTCAGAATTATAAATCCACTTGATTGTGTGATTTACAGACCTATTTCTGTACCCAAGATATGCTAAACATATCATATGAATCAAACCTCTAGACATTCTGAAGTTTAAAGCTCAGAGGAGAGTTTACTAACACTCCTCCATTCATGACGGCACTTTGAAGGGTTAATATAATTAACATCAATGAGACATCTAAAAATGGGCTACATACATCACTCAGCAACTGAACAGTGAATTCTACATTTCTTTTTCAACACAGTTACAATTTCAAGTGCAGTTCTCTCCTGAATAGTGATTTTGTAAAAGTTTCATATTTCTTGTCTCAGTGACTCCATACTAAACATGCCCATTTTACAAATAAAAAGTATGTCTTCCCTCACCTAACTGCACTACAGACAACTCAGTTTGGGATATGAAATTGAGCTATGTTCATTTAGATGCAGACATCAGAACTGGCAATGCAGATTCTACAGAAAATAACTGCCCCCCCATTACACCTATACTACTCCACCATCCACAGCAGAGGCTGCTGGGAGGTAAAAGGATGGGATTGGATCTTAATAGTAATTTTATTGTTGACGCATGAGCTTCAATCTCAATCCAGCTGCTCATGCTCTCAAAACTCAAGTTGACAGAAGTTTCAGAAACTAAGAAGTTTTCTTCCAGGCTATATACCACTATCAGTAACTCAAATTGCCTACTTCAGAAGGCTTCCCAAGACTGAGAAACAACTCAATTGATTGAAAATTCCTCTATTGCATTGCTACAGATCTACAGCTGCATTTTGTTATCTATTCTAAAGTTTAGCATCCAGTATTAGTTAACATAAGACTAACTCCAACTTCACTAGTATATATACTGTTTGATTTGCTAAACACTATTCCTAGAGAGAATCAACAACACTGCCCAGGAAGAGCAATGAAAAATAGGCTCAGGTAACTGGTATTTCACCAGAGTCAAACAGACTTAAGGACTAAACCTGAAGATAGCATCACAGGAACTCTGTAACTAGGTGAACTTTCAGAAACAAAACAAAACATTCTAGATGAAATTCAGCAGCTGTGAATAGAAGACAAAAATCTCAAAAAAACAGAAAGAAAAAAATTACAGCTAGCATAGTTAGGTTAAAAGCAAACAACCTCTGAAATATCTTGGGAAAATTAAGTACAAGACGTTCCAGAGTTAAAACCAAATGAGTAAAAAGACATAGCAGCAGGCATATTAAGTGTGACATTATATTGAGTATCATCACCTAGCAGAAGACAAAGGGTAAGGAAAGAACCTGAACTAGAGAAATCTGACATCACAATACAACAGAGTAGTGGCAAAGTCATCAATAGAATGGTGGAAGAGATGAGGTTGCCTAGAAAAAGTAGTAGCTGCCCCATGCTTGCCTTTTTCTTTCTCCCCCCTCCCCCCCAAATGTTCAGGAGCCACTTCTCCAGTCATTTATGAGTAGTGAGACAGATGGTTGTCAGAAAGGGTAAAGTCATTATCCTTCCAACTCAAGAGCATAGCACTTGACTAGCAGCTGTAGCTCCAAGTATATCAAATACACACAACTACTAATTTTTTCATACACTAATAATACATTGTTTTTATCTGCACTATACTATTGTAGATTTCTATTATACGACTCCTCTGTTATGGCATACTAAACAGTCTTACTATGGTGCCATTAGCAGTTCAGACTTCTAGTACGAAATGATGTCTACTCATATACTGATGAAGTGGGATTTCTCCAACGATAGTATACGCAATAAATAAATCTGTTAGTCTTTAAAAATGCCACAGAACTCCTTGTTTGTTTTATTCATATGCTATATCTCCTGTTCATACTAAGGCCACCTAGTCTGTATTCACTTAAATGAAATACATCATAGACTACTTAGTATTCACAATGAAAAGCGCTTGTATATTTTATCATGTATCATCTTAATTCCTGTTCATAATATTTTCCTAAGTAATGCATCATGCAAAAAAAGTTATAACTGACAATATGGCACTGGTGGAAGTAAATCTACTGCCATCCTTTAAAAAACCTACTTCCACACTCCCCTTGCAACCAGTTCTTCTCTCATAGGAAACACTATAAGCTAAGTAAAACAACCTGTATCTGTTTAAGATTGGGCAGCTGTCTGTAGGCAAGGAGATCTTTCTAATCACTTGATAAATGATTTGTTAACTACCGTCCTCAGAGATGTGACTGGGACATCAAGACTTCAACGAGAAAGCTGAACTTGAATTAATATGCAAACTAAATTCTGTGAAAGCAGGATTGAATCGAGACTATGGGTTCTTTTCCTATTACAAAAGGTAATTTGACTTCAGGCTTCCCAGGGTTTGAACCTAACAACTGCTCTGATTTGCTGTTACTGTATGACCTGATCCTATGGTTTACACCCCTTGTATTTATTTTCATTCCATTCTGTAAAATCACCCATCTTCGAAGCATCTGATGAAGTGGGATTTTCTCCCACGAAAGCTCATGTGAAAAATAAATCTGTTAGTCTTAAAGTGCCACACGACTCCTTTTTTTTTTTTTTTTTTTTTTTGCTGGACTAGACTAACACAGCTATCCCTTTGGAAACTGTTGAGCATGTCTACGTGAGGTGGTGTGTGTAAAACTCAATGTGACTACTGACCTCTATATGGAAGTAATGCAATCATTGTATAATGTACAAAGTTAAGATATTTCATTTCTCAGCTATTTCTCACACATGCAGAGATGACGGTTCTTCAGTACAAGGACTTTTACATGTTATCTATCGAGTGTATTTCTGAGATAAGAGACAGCTGAAACCTTGCTATTCTTTTTACCCTTTTAAACTGTTTTTAAAGCAAATATTTAGCATTGTAGGATGTTTATTTTTTAATAATAAAAGATCATGCCAGTCAACGTGCCTGTTGAAGCTCTCAATCAGCACTTCTAGAATCAGCGCTACCTAAAGGTCTCTTGAGAAGCATTAATTCTTTTCTCTCCTCCTTGCACTAAATGAACCAAGAGAAGTAGTGAGTTATGGCTGCAGAAACAGGATAAATACAACTGCCAAAGTCAGTGGGTAAGGGATTAAAACATCTATTACACAGAATTAATGTATACTCTTATATTTCCCTCCTGGGAATTGAGGCTCACTCAGATGAAAGATTAGCAGTCTAAAAGGTTTCAACTTTAGAGACATTATTAAGAGAAAATGTAGTGTTCTCCTGCCTGGAGATGAAAGCAGGACCTTTTCAAGGAAAGTATTGCCCTTATACAACTCCCTTTTGCAACACATCTACTCCTACATTAGCTTCTAGGAGGAGGCGCAGATGGAAAAGAAATGACACTAATTGCTAGTAAGCATTTATGCAGCTCTTCACAATTTCAATTATCTATAAAATGCTAAGTATCTTTGTAGTAGTAGTATCCTCATTTTACAGAATGTTGGAAAGGAAGTATAGAAAGGGTAAAGCCGACATTTTCGAAACAGCCTTTAATCCTGTATATCTTAATTTTTGGATGACCAACCTTAGATATCTAATTTTCCAAGATGTTGAAGACAGAGCTCACTTTAACTTTCATGGGAACCCGAGGTTCTCAGCAACTCTGAAAAATGGTATCTGAACTCAGAAGCCACTTTTTAAAATATGGACCATAGTGATTTGCTGAGACAACACAGCTGATAACTGGCAGTGGCCAGAATATAGTTCAGAAGTTTCATTTCCTCTAAACACTATAGTATGTTGCCAGGAAAGAGAAGTAATAAAAGGTTTCATACTTCTATATTTTGTGATTAATTCTCTTTGGCTATGTCTACACTTACAGTGTTAGTTTGAATTAACTTAATTCGAACTAATTAATGTAAACTAATAACGATTCTTTTGAAATAAGTTAATTCGAATGAACATGGCCACACTTGGAAAACCGATTCAAACTAGCATGTCCATGAAGAGGACTTGCTAGGTCAAATTAGGAGAAGGGCACTATGGAAGGTGGGGCAAGATGGCCCCCAAGAAGGGCCACCCAATATATAGAAAGAGGAAGGCACCCTGGGAGGAAAAAAGTCAAAAAAATACATTTGAATTAATGGTTAATTCCAATTAACACAGCTACATTGGGTTAATTTGAACTAATAAATTCTAATTAAGCCTTAATTCGAAGTTAGGCAAGGTTTTTATAACTTCGAAGTAAGCTTTCATTAATTTGAACTTAGGAGTTCCTTAGTTTGAACTAATGAAAGCTAGTGTAGCCATGCATTAATTTAATTTGAATTAATCCACATTAATGCAAATTCAATTGTAAGTGTAGAATACCCTTTCTATACTTTTTCATTTTTCTTTTCAAAACTCTGCAATCCTGTGGAATAGAGATAGACTTGTTATCACAATGCAAAGGGTGAAATCTTAGCCCTGTGGAAGACAGTGGGAGCTTTGCCAAATGACTTCATTGTAGCCATGATATCATATTAGATCAAAACCCCTGCCTATGAATGCATAGATTTGTTCTGGATGCAAGTGCTGTGCCTTGGTATCATCTCTAGTTCAAACATGAAACCAGAATTTTTTTTAACTTTTGTCTAAATCTTATTAATCTTATTGATACAATCTCCTCTACATGTTCATTCTGCTGTTCTTTTAAGATGAATATGTAACATGGAGACTGCTCTCTACATGCCATAGAATAGGCTACTTATAGAACAGGAAATTAATTATTAGATTGTAGGGGGGGAAAAACCCATTCTCTCTAACCTATATAGCTCCTCTCTCTCCATTTTGAAAAACAAACTAGGCATCTTTAAATTTACACGAACACAGAAAATTAGAAGAGTGAAGAAAATTCTAGGTAGTTAATTGAAAAACTGGAAATGGTGTTAAAATTATTGTTATAAAGAAATTTTAACACTTTCAGTTCTACTCCCTTTCAAGGAAAGGGAAGATTGGCCCAACAAAGTTTCTTAAGGCAAAATACGGTTTCAAGCAGGAGAGCACAGTCATTTCACTCCTACTAATCACATGGCTCATGTAGAACTTCCTCCAGAGTGGAGTCAGAAATTGTGTCATCAACAACAGCTACACACAAGAAACGGCCCAGCCAGGGAACATAAAGTCTCTACACCTCTGTGATACCACTGGAATATGATACATTGTTGTCTGTTCTTGATCAGTGGTAAGGGCTACACTTGTTCAGACACCAAAAGAACCACAGCCAGGAAAATGACCTGGTCTCCAGCCCTCAGAGATGCCCAGCACTACATACGGTAAAGCCCCCAGCTGTGCTGCTTCTTGTGGACTACCTCTTCTAAGGCTACATCACAGCTGTCAGATTCGGCAGCAAGCAGCTTGATGAGGAGCAGATGAGGGAGTCTAGGGTTTGTTTGAGCGCTCCTATCAAAGGACCCAATTTTTCTTTAGCTCCAATGTGTGCACAGAAGTCCCACTGATATTAATGAAAATTATGTCAATAGACTTTCTACAGAACTGGAAGCAAAGAATGTACGAAACTCAAACAGCAGTGGGCATGAAGCCGAAACATCAGAATTCTACTAGCACTAGTTCATAATATTGGGCTTCTCTCAATAGATCACAGAAAGAGAAGAAAGGGGACAATCAGAGTTATTTACCTATTTATGTTTTCCTGGTCATTAAAATGTTTCAATATTCATGTTGTGGTCTTTATCTGCTTGGTGAGTGAAACATACTCTGCATATTTCTAATAACTCGAATAATTTCATTTACATGCCATATAAATAGCTATACGGATCCTTTTTATCCTGAAGTAATCACATTAAAATACAGTGATCTGAGGGAAATGCTTAAATAGTTTGGAACTAAAAACAGAAACAGTCTTTTATCTTGGCAATAAAATATTAATTGGTGCTTATTTCCACAGAAGAGCACAGTGCGATTTATAAGCATGTCCTTGAAACTGACATTCATGCTCAGGTGTTCTTTCTGCTCCAGTAAATGTATTTTAAATGTTTCTACTGAAAAGTCATGGAGCTTTGCAGGAACGCTCATTTAAAAGAATCTTTATTCCTCATTTCAAAGCATCTAAAATGCCAATAATTAGATGAATGCTGTTGCTATAAAGACAACGATAGAGTTTACTTGAATTATGCTTATATTATCAATATGCAAACTAATAGAAGGTCAGAAAATTTTAATAGTCTTTTGCTAAACAGAAAAGACACAGGCTATGTCTACACTGGCAAATTACTCCAGACTAAGCAAGCTTAGTCTGGACTAATTTGAAGGCTATCTACACTAGCCTTTGGCTAGTTTGAACTAAAAAATATTTTGTTTGAACTAATCAAAGGTTAGTTTGAATTAGTTATTTCATCTGGTTAGTCCAAACTAACTGCTTAGTTCAAACTCAATTGCATTTTTAGTTCAAACTAGCCCAATGGAAGCATGCTAGTTCGAACTAAATAGGTTCGAACAAGCGGTTAGTTCGAACTAAACACATTTTTTTAGTTTGAACTAAAAAGTTAGTTCGAACTAAAAAAAGTGCAGCTATTTCGAACTAACTTCAAACTACTTGGTTCAGACTAAGCAAGTCTGAACTAAGGTTTTAGGTATAGACGCAGCCATAGTGTCTTACAAGTTAATGGAGACAAATCTCCTCACGTCATTTTAAATAACCATGTTTACATTTAACATGAAAATAAATATAAATGCAAATGAAAAGTTGATTATTAGATTTATGTTCAATATTTCTCTAGATCCTTGCCCTCCTGTCTGGTGGAACCAGCTAACCAGGGATTCCCAGGCTCTATACCTCCCATAACCTGCTACACCATCTGGGAATTGATTCTCTTGAAATGACTCATTACTGTCTCTCTAATACTGTTTCTCTGTGTCCCTCAAGTACTTGAAACAACTTAAAATTTAAAGATCTCTCTTTTTTTTTTGTTTTAATTCAGAAGTTGTAGATGACACAAAGGATATTTTACAAAGTGGCAATTCTGTTCTTAAGGAAAGCCTCTTCTTTTACAGGAAATGGTGAAAGAAATTTTCAGAAAAGCTCACTGACTTTTAGCAGATAGGCCAATTATGCTTGTCCCTAAAAAGGAACCTCATCAGAAAAAGATGATGTGAGTAGGTGAACTTATATTTTTGCATAAATATCTATCAGCCATACAGCATTAAGCTCCTCTATGAGAAAGCACTTTCTCAATCTACTCATTCAGTTTGAGCAGCCCTAGCAAAGCACCTTGCAAGTGCTGAAGTTGGACATGAGGGCTGGTCCACGCATGAAAAGTTTTACCCATGTAACCATGTTGATTAGGGAGTGTGATTTCTTTGCTGTCATAATAATGCCACTAAAGACCTAGTGTAGATGCTTAAATCATTGTAAAGGTATTTTATGCTGCAGTAGTTTATTAGAGTTTCCAAATTAGAACAAACTACATCATCATAACAGTTTCCACACTTGAGGGCTGTGTGTGTGAGTGTGTACACCACTTTATCTATGTCAGCAGAGTTAAAGCAGCAAACTTAAGTGTAGACAAGTCCTTGTATACGAACCGCCATCATACAGGACGAGTTATTTTTCAGTGATATTTTGTGTAGTGCTTATTTTTAAAAGAGAAAAAGTGCATAAACTATTGTAGTTTAGTAAAATGTTATGAAATATCATATTTGCTTGTTTCAGAAATACAATACAATCAGCAAGAAGGTTACTATTACTTTTCATTTTTCAAAGATTCTTAAAGTCTAATAACAAACCTTTAAATAGGATCATATTTTTTAATGTCTGAGTTTTTTTATGAATGGAGTTCAGAACATTTTAATGCTACATTAGCACAAGTTGAGTTTTATTTGAGATTACAGAATGAGCTGATGACCCTTAGTTACCTATATTTTAAACAGTGTTTGCCTCCTTGTTTTCCTTTCTTTTGAGTTCAAAAATTTCTGATTACAGCTGACTGCTGCAACTCCTTCCTCTTTTCTGTGGCTTCCTCAAAGCTCAACACCACTACCTGCCTTTTCCTCACAAAAAGAAACAACCACAATGGGTATGTTCACACAGCATTCTTATTTTGAAACAACGAGGTTGTTTCGAAATAAGAAATGCCATGGCCACACAACGCACAGCCATTTCGAAACAAGCAAACCTCTTGTTTCGAAATGGCTGCCGTTCTTTCAGAACGGCTTAAACCTGGCTTTCTGGCAAAACAAGGTTGTTTCGAAACAGGGTGCCGGGGAATCCTGGGGCCACGCTTACCCCGGGCCCTGCAGCAGGGGGGCTGAGCAGGACACCCCTGACCCTGCGGCAGCGTTTCCGGGCAGCCTGGGGTTTAAAGCCCGCAGGGTGAGGTGCGTGGCTCTGCTTCACCCGGCGGGTGCCTGCAGCCCCCTGCAGACACCCGCGGGGTCAGGCGCGTGGCTGCAGTTCTCCCCGCGGGTGCCTGCAGCCCTCTGCAGACACCCGCGGGGTGAGGTGGGCAGCTCCGCTTCACCCAGCAGGTGCCTGCAGTCCCCTCCCCAAGCAAAATAGTATGTCCACACTATGGACATTGTATTTCGCACCCTTATTTTGAAGGCACTGTTTTTGTCTTTTAAAATAAGGTGTTTGGAAAGAAAGAGTTATTTCGAAACAGCTTGTTTCGAAACAAACCCTCTGTGTGTGAACATAGCCAATGTCTTTCATCTCAACAATGTCTCCACTACGTTGTTACATAGCTCAGCTAAAGTAGTTGACCTGTTATTTTATTCATCCAAGCCCTTTCTGAGAAGGGATTGCTAACTATGTTTCCTATCCATATAAAACATAGGGTGTGGGAGCTTTGAGACTACCAGATTCATCCCACACCTGACTCTAGTATGAAACCAACAGCACCACAAATGGGAAAGAAGATGTGACTTGTCAAGTGTGTAGAAACTGGGGAGACACAGGAAAGAGATTGTCTGAAATACAGGGATTTGGCAATGTGTCAAATCTTGGCTTCTTTCATACACCTGACAATCTACAATCCCAGCCCCAGAACACCATACTATCAATGGCTGCTTCCCGCCTGTTGTAAAATCTGATCAGTCCAACAGAGTGTATATATATGAAGACCATTATTGTATATTTCTCTAGAATTAGTTATGCTGGCTAATTATGGGAACATGCCATGCAAGGAGGCTGTTTGTTGATTCCCACTCATGTGATCTGAATGTTAGCCTGAAATGCCATGGATAGTGAGATAGAGAAAAAAAAGAGATATTAGTCTTTGTGTAGAATTAGAATAGTATTCTATACTGATAATTGTCAGAACTTAACTCTGGTTCTTTAAGACATATCCCCCCAGGATTGCTCCACTTCAAGTGTACTGGTGTTCTGCACCCCTTTGTAAGAGATTTTCATTAGTGGTGTCCAATTAGCCTGTGTACATGCTTCTGTTGCTCTTGTGCCCCTCACGAACACTGTATCAGACCACGCAGATGAACCAACCTCAGTTCCTCTTCCTCTACAGAGGAAGGAAGAAGCCAACGTACCGAGGAAGGAAGATGGGTAATGAAGCACTCATTGGCTGTGTCTACACTAGAGAGCTCACGTAAATCAACTTAATAAGGTCAACTTAAAGTCGACTTTATTAAGTTGAATTAGAGATGCCCCATTTGTTTAAGTTGACTTCATAAATTTGACTTAAGCCAGGGGACCCATTTAAAGTTGACTTTAAGGGTGAAAGTTATTAAATTGATTTAAGCAAGTGCTTAAGTTGACTTAAGGAACTCCAAATGTGGCCAAGAAGTTGCTTAAGTCGACTTAGGCCTGCTTAAATCAACTTAAGCCTCCAACGTAAACATAGCCATTGGGGCACATAACTCGGAGAAGTGCAGTTACTGCACAGGGTGATTCCTTCAAGCACAGACCTTATGCGTACTCCACTTTAGGTGAGCCCAGAGTAGTATCCCCATGAGGAGCTTGAAAACTGAATTTAGAGCTGAGGCTAGAACTGCATTGCCAACCACTTCATCAGATCAAGGGGCATCAAATAGAGCACAGTACCTGAAGAAGCTATGTAGTGAGGCTCATGCAGCAGCTCTGCAGATCTCAGATACTAGATATTTTTCAGTAAAGTCATAGATTGACATAGTGACTTTTCTGAGTGAGCTGACACACCACGAGAAGGTGGAATGCTGGCAGCACTGTAACAAGCTGCTAATATAGACAGAAAGCCATTTAGGGAGAGTCTTTGGGTAGAAAGAGCAGAACCTTTAGTGGTTTTTTTGTTTTGTTTTGTTTTTTGGTTTGTTGCAAAAGAACAGAACAGTTTAGGACATTTTAAAAATGATCTAGTCCCATCTCAATAGAGGCTAACACCCTTCTGGCATCTAGAGTAGTGGTTTTTAACCAGTGGTGTGCCATGACAACTATCTAAGTGTGACGTGAAATTTTGTAGAATGGTAATGAAAATCAATGTAAAACAAACATTGTTTCACCTAAAACAATAAGCTATCCAACCAAAATTACAACTCATAAAACTTGTGAAAGTTAATCATCAAAATAAAAGTGAGGTATCAGTCTTTCAATTCTAAAATGTGATAATTCTAAACATAGGTGGCTAAAGGGCAAAACCGAGATAACATGTATTTTTTTCCAGTGGGTTTGGAGCATTAATTCATTTGATCCTTCTATAGCTTGTTGTATGCACTGTGTTGCAAAACTCTGCACTAAAACCATAACCATAGAAAATGTAAGTAAACATGATGTTTATGAGCAATCAATTCAGCTGAAAAAAAAGTGGGTGTGCTATGGAATTGTTTGTCTTATTGAAGTGTGCTATGTTACTGAAAAGGTTGGAAATCACTGACCTAGAGTACAGAAAGCAGTCTGCAGATCAGAATTATGTGGGTTTGAAAAGAACATGGGTAGGTACATGATCTCATTCAGATGAAACACAGAAGAAACTTTCAGTAGAAACCTAGGATGTGGGCAGAAGAAACCTTTTTCTTGCAGAATATTGTGAAAAGAAAGTCTGCCACGAACATCCCAATTTCTTTGACTCTGAAGGCCAATGAAATAGCCAGTAAGAAAGTTGTTTTCATAGACAAATTCAGTAAGCATCTGCTTGGCATCAGTTCAAAAAGAGGTATCATGACATTTTGAAAAAACAAATTAAGGTTCCAAACTGAGGTTGAGATTTTTCACATGTGGGAAAATATTTTCCAGGTTTTTGATGAACACAGTTGTAAGGTAAACAAAGGATGAGAACCACTCAGTTGTCACATGAAAAGCTGTTGTGGTTGCCAAATGAACCTTGAGAGTCTTAAATGTAGTTTACTAAGATTTTATGAATCACAGTACTGTTTTCTTCTTCATTTCATTCCCTCCTAAACCTCTGGCACCAACCACTCTTGGAAGACAGGATACTGGGCTAGACGGACAATTGGCCTGACCCAGTATGGCCAGTTTTATGTTCTTAAAAGAATTACAGAAAACATTAAAAAGGATATATACTTATCAAACTTCCAGACATCACCTTAATGTGGATTCTGGCTGAAGCAGTCCTTGAACATCACACTCTAGGGGATTCCCGTGGTTTCAAGTTTATCACCACTTTAACTCAGAACACACTTCCAAACCTACTCTAACGATTGGGACCCTTCATAGTCCCCAGATCCTGCCTATTTGCTGGAACAGGAAGAAGGCCTTAGGACAGTTTGAAACCAGGATATTTTCTAAAAATTCTTTGTTTGCCTATTCATCTCTGGTGAATCCAGTCTGAACTAGTACATGCATACATCTACAATGGGTGGCATCAGAGGGTTGCATACTAGTGAAGGTATATAAAATGCCATAACAGACAGACAATTGCATTTTTAATAAAATGTAACCCAAAGATACGGACCCTAATTCAAGAAGGTTTAACTTAATTCAGTAAAGTTTATTTTAATTCAATGAGATTTGTTCAGAATATTATTGGATAATGTCAAACTGTGGCCATATCTTCCATCACTTCAGGCCCAAATCATTAGATAGATATACAGTGGAAGTAAAACTTTATCGCAGTGAACACTTTACTTTCAGATTTTGAGGAAAGACAAAGTTTTCTGGCTTGGTATCATAATTTCTAAAATCTTTCCTCTGTCCAAGAAATTCTTTCAGAATAAACACAAAAATAGCTTATAATCTGTTCAGTCATTAACCATGGATTTTACTTTTTTTTTTTTAATTTAGTTTCCCTGAGACGGGAGAGATGAAAATTGCCACTAAACTCTGTGCAGAAAAAGCATCTCAAGAAAGTTTAAAAAACAAATCAAAACAAATGCCACTACATCATTAGGAGTGAACCTCACTCCAATGTCAAGGGCCAGCTCAAGGTTTAATCCCCCTTAAACCTTCATCAAACAAACCTTAAGTAAGGAGTAGTACCTGTGTTGTCTCATCGGATTCCTTAAGGTTAGCTGTGTGATAAGCTTATGACACTAGCCAAGGCTAGGTAAACTTAATATAAACAGAGGCACTGTGTTTTATTATCTAGCAGCAACATTTTTGCATAAACTAAAAAAAGCAATGCCAGTCCCGAGCCTTTATATTTTCAGACACAAAATTCCCAAAGGTGGCCAGCTGAATTTTGATTATGGGGATGGTTGAGTCATTAAAATAAAAGAAATGATTCCTCTCTCACCAATTTTGTTACAGTGTAGCATAAACTCCAGTGCCTCAAGTATCCCTAGGAGAAGCCATTATCTCAGGTTGCTGAAGGAAATAACATCTTCCATATCTCAGGTTAGTACAAAACATGGAAAATGGCACAATCTATAGTCACTCAGTATTAAAAAGCATTGTTTACTTTTATAATCCAATATCTACAGAACATTTGATTTTTACCTGTTCTATTCATTCTCTTTAAAGCACCTGCCATTGGCCACTGTTGGGAGACAGGATACTGGGCTAGATGGACCATTGATATGACTTACCATGACCGTTCTTATGTAGAGACTGGTTATATATCTTAGCATTATATTTACTCCTTCAAATGTCTTAAAAACAATGGAATCATATCAGATATTAATTTTGTCCTAAATTTAAAAGATTGTAAATCAAAACAACTTAACATTCCAAAATAGCCTTTCTTACGCTTCTACCCCATTCAAATCATAAGAATACTTCCCTTTCATTGAACAACTACATATGTAAATACTTCCATTAAAAAGAGCCCAATTCTGTAGTCT
The DNA here is from genome assembly GCA_007922195.1 of Podocnemis expansa. NCBI lineage: Eukaryota > Metazoa > Chordata > Testudines > Podocnemididae > Podocnemis > Podocnemis expansa. Next base: position 2,789,005 of record ML682232.1, read on the forward strand.
TGCATAACCAATTATCTCCAATGACAGTTTTTTCTGCAGGAACCAGGACAGGGCCTTAATTATCAGGCAGTCCCCACAGCTTCCCTTGTCCCAGTCCCAAGAGCCATCTTAAAAGATAGCGAAGGATGTTCATGATTTGTCCTCCTCCTTTTTATTTTTGAGGTTTAGGTTAATGCCAGATAGTAGTTCCTCTTGACAAATATAGTGGCAACTCAAGACACCTGTGTCTGGCCTGGAATATGGTGTGACACTGTGGAGATGGTGAAAGGAATTCACCCCACTCCTTTATACTTATAAAAATTACTTTATGGAAGATCCTCTGGCCCAAAGTTTTCTTCTTTTTCAAGTAAGCCAATCAGCTATTATTTTGCCACCTGATAAACAACAACATGACTGATTGCCTAGAAACTGACAACTGCATAATATATTCCATGCAGGCACAAAAATACATATCACTGTTCAGGGACAGCAGGAAAAACATCTGCAAGAAACTTTTGTTGACTCCCTGGGATCTGATCCCCAGTATCCTGGGCTCCATAGACAAGATGGCCAGTACTGGCCAGAGAGGCCCTCTCTGAGAGAGCTTTGGAAAAGAGATTATAGGAAGGAAAGAGGAATAGTTAGGGTGGATGTGGTAAGGAGCAGAGAAAGAAAAAAGGGAGCAGAAACAGTGTAGGCTCCAAATCTGAAAATATTATTGTAAGTATAAACAGATTAGGAGAAAAGACAATAGCAATAAATCAAAGGGTTGAAATAATTTTTGATTATGCAATTTTGCCAGAAGCAAACTACAAGGCATTATTTTCCTGATGTTGCTCTTGGAACCCATTTCAAAATCCATAGTACTGGTTTGTGGTACAGAACTCCCCAACGGCTTATAAAACTTTTAATCTGAGGAATACCTATGTGTTATTTGCTTTCTCCCTCATATATACATCAGACTATGCTCAATTCAACAGGTCAACAGGAACTCATAGAAATAAAGAATATGTCTGCAGTGAGCCCACTGTACATCTCTTTGCTGTAGAAAAGAATGAGACCATCCAAAGGTTCCAGAGGGGTAGCCATGTTAGTCTGTTTATAGCAAAAACAACAAAAGTCCTGTGGTTCCTTAAAGACTAACAAATTCCTTCATGCATAAGTTTTGTGGTTTGCATGTGAGAAAGTGGGTTGCAGCCCATGAAAGCTTATGCACAAAGAAATCTGTCAAGTCTCTAAGGTGCTACAGGACTTTCGCTGTTTTTACCATCCATCCATGTAGATGGCTCATTACTTTTATCCAAAAGTCTCTGGTGACCTTTAACTCATGAAAAACAAACAAGGAGTCCTGTGGCACTTAAAGACTAACCAATATATTTGCTGCATGAGCTTTTGTGGGAAAAAATCCCATTTTGTCAGATGCTTTGAAGATAAGCATCTAACTAAATGGGATTTTCTCCCACAAAAGTTCATGCAATACATATATTTGTTAGTCTTTAAGTGCCACAGGACTTGTTTGTTTTACTGAACTAAAAAAAAAACAAGGAGTCATGTGGCACTTTAAGATTAACAGATTTATTTTTCTCATGACCTTTCGTGGGAGAAAATCCCACTTCGTCAGATGCTTCGAAAACGGGTGAACTTACAGAAGGGAATGAAAATAAATGCAAGGAGGTGTAAAACATAGGATCAGGTCATACAGTAACAGCAAATCAGAGCAGTTGTTAGGTTCAAACCCTGGGAAGCCTGAAGTCAAATTACCTTTTGTAATGGGAAAAGAACCCATAGTAGCCAATCCTGCAATTGAATTGAGACTATGGGTTCTTTTCCCATTACAAAAGGTAATTTGTCTTCAGGCTTCCCAGGGTTTGAACCTAACAACTGTAAGTTCGCCCATCTTCAAAGCATCTGACGAAGTGGGATTTTCTCCCACGAAAGCTCATGCGAAAAATAAATCTGTTAGTCTGTAAGTGCCACATGATTCCTTGGTTTTTTTTTTGCTGAACTAGACTAACACAGCTATCCCTTTGGAAATTTACTGAACTAGACTAACACAGCTGCCCCTCTGGATTTTAACTCATGAGTTACTGAAGTGACAATAATATGATTTACCTATTTATCTGAGCTTTGCTGTGGGCACCATTTGAACTAGTGATACTATTATACTAGCTAGTATTATCTCTAGCTGGCCAACATGTCATCCGTCAATTTCTATGGCCATTAAAAAGAGATTGAGAGAACCATTAAACAGTGCACTTTATGGGCTCATGACATAGTAAGGATTCTTTCAGAGCTGAACTGAGACCAATACATTTTTATCCAGAAATAATACAACACAAGTTGATATAAATCACACGTACCGGGGAAAAATCGTCAGCAAGCTATTTGCAGAAGTAATGCAGCCCTAAATTAGTTACATTTCTTTACAAATATCATGGTTACTGCAAATATAAATGTAACACCACAAAGTATCGTGCTTAATTAGTTAACTGAATTTTAATACTCTTTAGCCAGGCAAGAGTTGGCCTGTAGAAAAGCAAAAGAGATTTCAAAATTGGCAGGCTTGTAAAGTGCTATAAAGCTTAACGTGGTTCTTTGTTTCTTAAACTTATTTAAATTATTTCAGAAATGCTGTGTAATTTAAACACAAATGGGAGTTTAATGTTTTCTTTCTACAGGAAAGTAGTATTAAAAAGACATCCTTCTTCAGATACTGAATGCAAAGTGCTCTAATAATTCCTTTCCCCTATCCACGAATGGAATCTTTACTGTGCCATTGCCTTCCTGCTCACTGGAAGATAATGCAAGAACGATTTGGCTGAACCAGTGCACTATTTCACACAGCAAATGAAAAACAAAGGGAAGGAAATTTGAAAATAAATTTGCAAATAAAAAAAAATCTCAACTGGTATGTGTATATTGCAAGTTTAAAACCAAGGTCTTCAGTAGTACTACTGGGTATTCTGGAAACATCTAAATCCAGAATATAGCATAAGCACTTAGATCCTGGCAAAGCAGCCTGTTTAGCATAAAACTTTACATCAATCACTAGAAACCAAGCACAACTGTGCAGTAATGTTTTCTTAATAAATATGGCCCAACACAATAAAAGGTAGGAATTGACAACACCCCCGTCCTAATCATTATGGCATAAGGCCTAATTACAGGTGAAAACAATGAAGCAGCATGCTCTGGGAGACCTCACTCTGTGCTCACAGAGGGTCATGGGCAAGCCAGGGGAGTAGCATCAATGTCACCAGCTGATCTTCACCTTCACAGATCCTCCATTCCCATGCACTTTCCTCTGCGTGATAGAGTTGCTGGGTATCTGGTTTTCAGCTAGAAAGCCCTGGTGAAAACAGGACATGACAGTGTTCCATCAACACTGCTGACAACGCTAGACTTTTGACTACCCCCAGCAACCAGCCTTCATCACCTGGGGAGGGAAAAGCAGAGGCAGCTCCTGCTGGAGACTGGAGGAGCACTCAGGAATGGCTCCTGCAAAGAGAGGTACCGGCAGCCTGCCCACCCTGCCGCTCACTCTCTTCCATCCCTGGAGTGTGGCTCACACTTTACCACCTTGCCCCAGTCATCCCCTTCCACTCCCAAAGTACAGCTCTCTCCCCCTGGCCTGCCCCTTCACTTCTGGTGCAAGGCTTTCCCTCCTGTCTTGCTCCAGTCACTCACCCTCCAAGCACATCTCTCCCTTAAACATACTGTCCCCAGTGACCCCAAAGCCCTGCTCAGCTGGCAAGAGGAGTGAGGTGAAGAAAGTAACAGCAACTGGAAGGGGTGGTGAAGAGGAACAGGGCTTTAAGGTAAGTAGTGGGTTCTTGGGGAAAGAGGCTGAGCAGGGAGTGCAGGAGGTTCTTGTACTCAGCACCTGGTTTTTGCACGTTTGAAACCTGACAGACGGAATTACAATGACCAAAACAACAGTCCTTCAGTCAGGGAACAGGATTCAGTACCTCCTCCTCTACACACTGGTCGCCTGGTACATAGCCAGGTGCACCGAACAAGAATTCCATCTCTGTGAGATATTAACATATTGTCAGAGATGGCTCAACAATTTAAAATACAAATACCAGATTTCTGTTTAAAGAGAAGACTTCAGTAGATTTAGTCTATTTAAAAGATGGCAGTGGACATCCTTTCACTTGGTGGAGAGAGATATTCCTTTTTCTACATGTCAGAACTCTGATCACATGTGATAAAACACTCATCTAACTTCTCATTTGCTAGTGATTATATTCTTAGACCTGGGCTGTTCCCACTAGCAGTGGTCTTTAATATGTGTTTCCCTCTATTATGTTCTACATATGTAGTTTCCCTAACAATAGCTTTCCTAATGTTTTTCTTGTCCTTATTCTACAATATTGTCTCAGCACCATGACTAACTACTTACACTTTTTTAAACTTTTGGTCAGTAGTAATGAGCTGAGAAAAAACTACATCTCTCACATGCTGACCCATTCTGCATAAGTACAGTATTTGATTTCTAGCACAGTAGTGAAGAAGGCTATGTCTAGACTAGCAAATTAATCCACATTAAGGAGGCTTAATCCAGACTAATTTAGTTCCTGTTTACACTAGGCTTTGCCTAATTTGAACTAAAAAAATTTTAAGCAAAGCTTAGGTCAAAGAGTAAATTTGAACTAAATGCTTAGTTCGAACCTTAGTTCGAACTAGTGTAATGTAGCCATGCTAGTTTGAACTAAATCAGTTAGAACTAAGCAGTTAGTTTGAACTAGGTGCATATTTTCGTTCAAACTAACTAAGCAAGTCCGAACCAAGCTTTCTAATGTGGACATAGCTAAAATGTCTGCAAAATGCCAACCTATGATAAGTGTTACCATTAAAATCCAACATAAAGTCAAGCTAAATAGTGCTTATTTGACTGTGCAACATAAATGCACAGTCAAACTGAAAGTATTATAAAAGTAGTATTCTAAGTACAGAAGGAATTTCATAGCATTCAAAGTTTCTGAGGCATTAATTATTACAAAATAAATTTCATTACCTGAAGGCACAATATCCATTTTTTCAAGTAAAAGTAGCATATTATATTTTTTCATGAGAACTATTAAAACCTAAGCAAAGAGTCGGTCAGGATGACAGTTACTATTAGCTAGTCATGGTAATTATGTGGTCTTAATTACAAAAGGTTTAATTATATGAACATATTTAACATAAAAAGGCCTCTTGGGATTACTACAGATATCATATATATATATATTAAAAGGATAACCAAGTATGGAACCATTAATAAAGAAAATAAAGGCAATGGACTAAATTGCATCTGGGTAATCACTTTGACTTCAGCAAGATACTTGCCCATACTTTTCATTGCCCTTGAAGCTATCACATGTCTTTTCCCCCTTTTATTTATTATCTCATAACTAACTTAAATGTGCTCGTATTCATGAAACTAAGGACCAAAATAGACCAATGTTCTACATACTAATTGAGGTAGCATGGAAAGTTACGGTGCACTATGTGCTTCAAGTTGAGCACAAAACCAATCATCTACATGAAATTGGACTGGGAAAATATTGTCATATTAGAACACTTTAGGTTGTTCCTCATTATTCCACTTAAAATGTGTGAAAATTTGTTAATTGAAAACAGAACACATACGGTCAACTTACTCGAGAGTTTATCCCTATTAAACAGTGATGACTCTTTATCTGCCGTTCATTTATAATGCAAAATTAACATTGCTTTTTAAAAACATCTGTTTGGCACATTAAAGGTGATAAAAGTTGCTTCAACTGATTCTTCCAGAATACAGCCTCAGGGTAAAATTCTGGCCTCACTGAAGTCAACAGCAAAACTTGCACTGACTTCAGTAGGGCCAAGATTTCACCTGAGACTGAAAATACGAATTTCATTAGAGAGTTTAATAACTTCCTTCTGAAGTCAGTGGGCATTCTATCATTGAATTCAGTGCAGGATTGGGTCCTATATAGAAAATAAAGGTAATCTTTAATGATTATGACAGCAAAGTTTGTTTACTGGACAATATTTAATCAGTACCTCCAGCAAGAATCTTCTCTTCCAACTCACTCATTTGCTTCTTGTAGGCTTTTAAAGCAGCTTCCTTAAATGATGGATGTATTTTCTTTTTCTTTGTAGTTTCAATAGCCATCACTGGGATATTCTGATTTTCATCTTCCCTTACTTCTGTTTCGGCAGCCATATGTTCTTCAGATTCCAACATATCTTCAGTAGCTAGGTTGTCAAACTGCCTGTCATATTCATCGTCTTGTAGTGTTGCATATGGAATTGCATATGAAGACTGTTCTAGTTCATACTCTGGGACCTGTTCATCAGTTTCATTAATACTAGTTCTATTTTCTAGTTTAGCAAGAACTTGTTCCATTACTTCTACATAATCTGTTTCATTCTCACCACCTGGCTCACTGAAATCTTCCTCATCCTCTGCTTTATAATAACAAGGCTCTGTATAAACATCAGAATCGAGGGTTGTGCTTGACTCATTTGCAGTAGATTGGGATAAAGTCCTAAATCTCCCAATAAAAGATGACCCACTATCATCATATCCACTTAAACTTTGTGTGCTTTTGTTCCAGACCACTTCCAAGGCTGATTTAGCACGCTGAAGTGTAGATCCAAATTTAGGAAAGCTGAATGTCTTGTCAGAAAGGTCTATACTTAGTCGACTATGCCATGATTTAGGAGGTGCTTCCTCTGATTCATCACTTGGTAGTTCACTTTGACTTCGATACATCATGGGCAATCGGTTTTGATTTTGATAAAGGGAATTAGAATTTGTTTCCTGATAATCATCATATTGGTTGATCCACTGATTTTGTGTTTCACTGTCAAGGCCAGGACATGATGGAGAATTACCATCAAGGGTAAAATCATAGCTTTCCATGTCATACTGGAGATCAGAACTTTGGCACTTCCCAAAATCTATCTGTTGGTCTGAAGGGCTGCTCATATCATAAGCAAAAGCTTCTTGTGTGGATGAATCTAGGCCCATGTCTGTGCCTTGATCCAACTGATTCCAGTCTTTCCATGGTGAAAGATCATCATGTAAGGAGAACTGAGAATCACTATAATGGCTTCTGTCTCCAGATACACACATTATTCCATTGCTTACACCACTGTCAACTGTTTCAGTGTTTTCAGCTTCATTCTGTGCTGGATAAGGCTGGATATCTTGGTTAAAAGTCTGATCTTGAGAGCTACCATACCAGTTGCACGTTTCATCTTGTCTTCTCTGCCAAAGTTCTCGATCTGAAGATGACAACAGTGAGCTGCCATTTGTTCTACTAAAATACTGATTCTCAGAAAAATCCTCAGAGTATGACTGACACAATTTTGAAAAATCTGACTCTGAACGGCTAAGTTTAGGTGTTGTAAAGTCATTTTGTGAATGCCATGCAGGTGGCATATCTGAAGAGTAGGTCTTTGACTGCTTATCCTCATTGTCAAATTCTGGTGACTGTTCACCATAATTTGTTTTATTTGGAAAGGTGCTGCCATCAGCAGTTCTATTAGGAATTCTGGTATTTAGTGAATCCACACTTCCCTTTGCAATGTTTGCTTTTATTTGAAAAGCTGATTTTGATGTCTTTGCGTAACTATTCCTATTTATATCTGATTCCAACTCTTTATCACTCTCATCAGGTGATTCCCAGTCATGTTTTTTAGTTTTTGGCTCCAGTTTCATATCCATACTTTCATATGTCTGAGATGATGGTAGTCCTCTTTCTTTTCTCTCTTTCATGGCATGGGAAAGAATATCTGTAGAAATTCCAATGCCGGTTCCTTTAAGTTTGTAAGATTTTTTTAAAATTAAATCTCTCTGTTGTGCTGTTTCAAAGTATACAAGTATGGGTCTAGGCTTTGCATTGGGGCAGTCTCTTTGTTGCCCTAATCTATGGGCATATTCAATTTTAATCATGTTTTGTGCCCCCGAAAATCCCATTCTGTCTATTAAAATTCTGTAAACCACGTTTTCTACATTTTCATACCTATCTTCAGGCACATTTAAAAACCTAAGACAGGCTTTGTTTCCTGGGTGGCCTATTTGTTTAATGTAATCATGTATGTCTCGAGTTTCCCTTCTTGACTGTACAAATCCAGTTCGCAACTGTTCAATTTCACTTTGTACAACCTCTACACTACTAGAGATTTCATCAATGGATTGTTTCAGAGCATTCACATGTCCTCTTAATTCAGAAAGTTCTGTTTCAATTTGACTGATTCCCTGAAGTTCTTTAAAGATCATTTCCATAACATCATGTGTTTGACTAATACACCCAGTTGAACTAAAGCCAGGTTCAAGGGCATTGGATTTCTGGTGACGACCAGTTCTGTCTAATGACTTGCTTCTTAGGCCCCATGTTTTTTTCCATGTGCTAAGCTCTGAGTCTGAGGAGACACACTCTTGACTCTTTTTCCATTTCCTTAGTTTTCGTAAAGCTCCTAGCTTTAGGGTATGCAATGTACGTTCACCATCAGAACTCCCATCTGACGGAGCAAGGCTGCTCAAACTCTTTCTGTTGCGTCTCACAGGCATTGTATGTGATAAATACTCCTTTTTTCTGCTGCTACTCTTTACTTCACTTAATGATTCAGAATACGAACTATCATTTGAAGAGATGTCTTGAAATAGATCCTCATTATTGTTTGCTACAAAAATATTCTTTTGTAGTCCATTTGCAATAGCAACTCTGTAACTAAATGTTGGAGAAAGTGAAAACTCTTTATTACCTTCCTCTTCTTCAGTTGATAAATTGCGAGATGATGGACACTTTGCAATCTTTTTAACAGTGCTTTTCAAAGTATTTGAAAACTTTGGATTCTTTGTCTGTCCAACATGGGTAAAGTCTTGCTCCTTTTTGCACTGACAATTCTCTTTCTTTTTTGTACTATTTCCCAATTTCTTTGTAAACATTCCTTTGTAAATCTTATATATGTAAGATGAGATCAGACTCTTTAAAAGGGCAGAAACCATGGAGAGTAATTTATATTAACCTTTCCCCAGAAAAAAATGCAATTCTGGATCCAGAGAAATATTTGTATCTCCAACTGAATCATTAGTGAATGCGCATTTTATCAGCTGGGACTGTCAACAGGAAGGGTTTGTTAGACATATAAACTTCCAATGTTTCGGTATAGTTCGACAGCAAAAAGCTCAAGGGTTCATTAGAAACCAAATCATGGAGGAGGACTGAGTGTGCTGTAAAATCCTGCTCTGTTCCCCATGGCTCCTTGCAGTGTCTAAAAAGGAGGAAATAGTGTTACTATGGCTTTCAAAATAGAATTCACCATTTAATACATTACATGGCAACACCAAACATTTCTGGAATCCACACGGTATTTGGCAATATGAGAAATCAGCCTGACTATGACCACTTTAAATTCAATCAAACTTAATATATTTAATTATGCTGCCACTAAGGCCGTATTAAATGCCAGCCTAGCAATGTGAACCTATACATTTGTAATGACAATTATGGAATGGTTATGATTGTGAAATGATATCTTCACTATCATATTTCACACTGGAAAAGTAAGACTATTGCAAAATGTTAAGCTGCTTCATCCATAGCTTTTACTTGGTAAGATTTCAGTTAGTTTTTATTTTCAGAAATACAGTAAGACAGCTACAGGGACCAATGTACAAATATAAACACTACTAACTATAGAACATACATCAGAATGTTGAACTGCAGATCAATTTAAAAAATGATTTGAACTCTTAATTTAAGAATAAACATGCACACAAACCAGAATTCACTGTTTCTCAATCTTTTTGTTACCAGAGACCAGCTTGATGCCTTCCTACTTTAAGTCAGGGAGATTTCTGGGATGGATGCGGATCTATGCATTGGTCATTGGGGAACCTTGAAATATGTCATGCATTTCAATCTGTAGAACATATTCATATACATAGCTACTTAATGTCTCACTATTTTGACTTCTAAAAGGCCTGACTGAACTCTCATTGAAATCAATGGAACATTTCTATTGGCTTCCTTGGGACCTGGATGAGCACCTCAATGCAATTACAAATAACAAAATAATTGTATTTATGGAATTTTATTTTAGTTTTTTTTTAAACTAGTCATCCCTCTGTGTCATAAAATTCTTAAGAGGCTCAGTGTTCTCTTTAGGAGAATGAATTCACTTTATTCATTAATTTGCATAGTCGCCTGATCAGGAGAAACTCCATTGGAGAAGAATGGAGTTAAACCAAAGTAAATAGCCTCTTAGCTTTGATTAGAGTGGCTTGTTTAGAAATTCTTTAATCAAGTTAAAGAAAGAAACATTAAGCATCAGTCACACTTTCCATAAAACAAAAGGCCATTTAGCCCCAAACCTTAATAAGGTGCAGTGTGGAGTTACACTGCTCCCAGAAGAGAAATGGCAGGTATTCTTCCTTGGGGAGATAGAATGCCTATTGGAATGCCTATGTTCATAGAGACAGTGCACTCATTGCCATATTCCTCCGGAAGAAGCAGCTTACTCAGCTCCTCTGGATCAGTGCATAGCAGTGTCAAAGACCTGGCATTTTCTCTTCTCCACTTGCTGTGGTGCATTAGAATCCAAAGGGAAGAAGAAATAGAAAAGTTTTGGAGCTCCCTGGACAGAAGAGGAACAATTCTGCTTCGTCCATAAATAAATCACATAAGACGCGCATGTGAATTTCCCTCTTATACCTCTGTACGTTCATGTAAGGTCACCTAGAATCTGCCCCTTCAAAGCATGGTTTACATTCATTCAAGGCTCGAGTTACGAAAGGGAGGATATTCTTTCCAGGGATGAGAAGCTTTAGAAGACATTGGGCTAAATATACGTTGCATCAGAGCACAAAATTCACTGACATCAATGTGGACTACAGCTTCCTACATCAGGGCTGAATTTGGTACATCATTAGAACAGTTTTAGCTATTTCACAAGTAATATTACAATGACAATTAGACAGCTCATGGGGTACCAGAAAATTTGATATGCTCCATTGATGGTGAGCACTTTTGGCTGTTAACAGGTTTTGTATAGTCAGATGATTGCTAGACATTTTTGCTAGCCTCATTATTGAAATGTGTCTGAAAGAAGATTTACAAAAAACTCTTGCTCTATATGCAAGAGCTTTGATTTTACAAAAATTGAACTTCTTCCCACAAAACACGGGTATAAATATGTTCAACTGAACTTAGAGGAAATATTCATGTGCATAAAGGAGCACAGGTGTGAAGGATCAAGCCCAGAGACGGTAACATTATACTTAGCCAACTATACAAATTTTATCTTTTAAAAAAATTGCTCATTTCTTAGTTTATAGCCAGTAATTTATAGATGGTATATCGTGAAACATCTAAAATATGAATGTATCTTCAGGACATTGATTACCTGTTTTGTGTGAGATATGAAATTGCACACAAAAAAACAATACTGTATAGATATATTTTTGTTTGTAGAGTAAATAGAATCATCTCCAGAAGAGACATCAAAGATGAGTCAGGGAGAATTTTCATTCAGCTCCAGTTGTTGAACTGGGAATTGCTACAGAACTTTAAAAAATGTTGCTGTTATTTTAGTTTGACTTTAATGGGTAAAAATATTTAAAAATGTATAGAACTGTTAAATTTCAATATTTATAGTTCCATTATTTAAACGCCTGACTTGGCAAATCTGACTTATATAAGCAAGTTCACTGAAGCTAACAGGACTATTCACATTAATTAACACTTCGCAATCTTGAAGTCATATTTTGTAAATAAAAACATAAACAATATTTGTATACATACATTGATTTTGCTAGCCTTGAGTTGATTTTTGAAAATTAGATGCAATATCAATCTTGGTGCTGTCTGCATTCCCTCAGAATATTCTGCACAGCTTAATTAAGGCATCTGATTAATGTGCCGCAGCAATCAAAAAGTGATTAAGAACCAACCCCCACTCCTGCTTCCTAGTACAGTGAGCGAATGGAGAAATGCTGTTTAGTTCCATCTCTAGGCCGGAGCAGGATTCTACTAAGCAGATGAGGACTGTATGTTAAAGAAGCATTGCACAACTTCTCTGACTGTAGCATGCACACTTGGCTGGTTGGAAGGGTAGGTAGTCCTAGTTCTCAGGTCTTTAGAGCACAGTGTGCAGGTGGTGCTTTAGCTGGATTCTACTGTGTACTATCAGAAGTATCCTCTCTGAGTCTGCTTGAAAGTGTCCTTCTATGTCATCTTCCATCCCTCACTACTGCATACACTAGTGCAGTGGAGGACAGGGTGTGTCCACAAGTCTAAGATTTTAAATTGCCTGATTTTAGGCTGGTTGGCTTAAGAATGAGATAAACACTAATATGGAAAATGTCAGATCACCACCATAAAAATTGCTGGGACAGTCTCATCCAAAATATTGTCTTAGGTTTAAGTCACCCTGTCTCAAAACCACACACAGAAGAATAGATTAAGTTCAGAAAAGGGTTACAAGTGTTGGGCCAAAGGTGCTGCACACTAGAGCATTTTAATCTAATATGCCAGAAACATTACATATTCAGTTGGACATAGCAGCTCTTGTTTCATAACAAAAGAACAGGAGTCAATATATTTTATGCCAATATAAGGAAGTACTTTTTGTATACAGAATCGTTGATCTCTGAAGCACCCTGCAGTGTAATTCTCAAATGAAGAAATAAGATTACAATATGAACAAGAGTAGCATGTGTGGTTAGGGTAAAATAAGTCACTAGGATGATAAATCCTCAGATTTCAGGGCTGAAGCTGATCATCAAGGGTGAGGAAGACATTTTCTCTAGGGTGCAGATAGCATTGCTCACAGTTGGGTGCACTTTTCCTTTTCTCTTTTGCCTTCATCTGAAGGTTTCAGTATTAGCTACTGACAGATAGAAGATAAGTAGAATGGAAAGGGCAGGATGGGTTTTTGACTTATTTGTTTCTGGGGCACCTGTTCCTATATTTTTTAGTATCAACACACAATGCATTAGTAATCTCTGAAGGCATTAGTTTTTAAATTGACAGCCTGAGACCATTTAATTTCAATTTCTAAATCTTTCTGAAACAATCAAAAAAATCCTTTGGCACAATAAGGTTGTGGTAAAACAGCTGATACCTGAAGGTTACAACCTGCCCCAGTATGATACACAAGTAGAAAGGAGGAAAAGAATCTCATCCTTCTTTGCAAGCAGCAGGGCACTACAGAGAGTCCTATATATAGCCCATGCATCTTAGTGGTTGGTTTTCTAGTTGGGGGATATGCCCCTTTCACTGTACAACCAGCTACTGCTTGTACTGCAGTCATGATGGAACTAGCTACTAGCAGTATATGCTGAAGTATCAAACTGTACTTATATTGTTCCCAGGCCTAGTTAACAGTACTCTGGCCAACAGCAGTCCTGGAGCAAAAAATGTATAGTAGCATTGTTTCCTGTCTTAGCTACAGCCATGACAGGATTTGGCGCAAGTAAAGATAGATTAGAAATAAATAACTTTCCTCTTACACCTCCAGGGCAGCTACCTGTTATTTTACACAAGATAGCACCTTTCTAGAAATGGGCCAGTTCTTCAATTGGTGTAAATGAGTATTGCTATGTTAACATTTTATTTTCATGGGCCCTGAACCAATGGTATTAAAAGTGGACAATCCTTGGAGGCTACAGGATGCTCAATGAGAACACATGTGCTTTTCAAGGAGTACAAATGGCATCTGATAGAATATCACAAAGACCTCCTTAAAGCACAGGCACCCTAATTCTTACATATCCTTACCAGAAGACAGAATCATCCTATAGCCATTTTTAACAGACAGGTTTGTAAACCTCAGGATATCAGTTAATAACCTCTTAGATCTTTCAGTGGGTATTTAGAATCATTTTATAAAGAAGCCCTCAGAGCTATTGTGAACTGACTGATTCTTCTGCTTATTCCACTCATGGCATTTTTAACTTCAGTTTCTTTATTCAGATGTGTGTGTCAGATATTTATAATGGCATATAGCGCTTAACACCAACAAGTGTCTTACATCCAGCTCCTACTTGGCTACTGAGGACACATTTCCTTGATCAGGCTACAGAACTTCAGAGAACAATATCATTGGAATCTGAAACATTCCCATCCCTTTTAAAACAAGCTTTAGTAACTCCTTCCTTGACAGCCAACGATATGTCTAACTTCCATCCAAGGCTTAATTTATGTTTTATACTAAAGATCCTTGAAAAGCATGTTTGTACAGAATTGCAAACTCATCTAGCTCAATTTGACTTATTTTAAGTTAAGGTTTAGGCAACACCTTAGCAATTTGAAAGCTGCATTGTTAGATGCAGAAGTGCCGCTGGCCCAGAAAAAGACCCGGGGCCTGGCACACTGGGACTTGGGGCCTGTGCACTGCCACTGCAGCCGCCACCTTGGGCAGCCTGCTGGAGGACCCAGGGCTTGAGCCCCGTAAGCCCGGTGCCAGTGATTCCCCTGATTAGATGTACACACTTTATTACCTGGAGCTGATTTACATTCTCTCACATTAATTTCACTGGATCTCAGCAGCATTTATCATATACTTACAGACTATTGTGCTATCAAGTGCTGCTTTTGTTTAAATCATTATTTATCCACACACAATGATGATAGTTTTTTTGGGTGTGACCCATTTACTTTTTTTCAGTGATCTAGTTCATGTGTCTTATTTTTTAACCAGTAAGTTTTCACTAGGTTCAGTCATCAGGAGGTACATTTGAAAGGACTCTTTGGAGGAAGGATATAGGAATAAATTCATTTTATCAATGTTTAGTGAGTTCTCATTGAGTGTTGTGTCTGTCTAGATCTTAGTCCCCAATTGAAACATCATGTTAAGTTGGCATAAAATTAAATTTAAAAAAAGATCATTTACAACACATTAAGTTATAAATCTCTCACCATGTTGTGAAACTGGATCCAAATAAATATTAGTTAGCTTTTAGTGAAGGAATTAAAACAGCAGCTCATATCCTTGCAGGCAGCTACTGTGCTAACACAGTGCTACCATCCTCACACTTTTCTGCCTATAGAGGTTTGTAGCCATTTCCAATGTTCTTTTTCATGCATATAGTATAATGACAGTACGCCCATAAAGTCAGTGGCAGCAGGATCAGACCAATAGCTGTGCTTAAAAAGTACCTACACAGTCTTTTGTAGTTCTAGGTCTACGTGTAAGCTTCTCAATGAAACCAAAAAGTAGTTTGATATTTAACTTGTCCATGTTACAATCTTGAGATCTTGGAAGCTTTTGCAGTTATGCTCTTTGGCAACCTTAAATTCCTATCATTATAAAAATGCACAGTCCATTCAGATATTTAAAACTAAGGGTAAATAATTAATACCCATATCATAGGCCTTCAATGAAAATAAAGGAAATAAAGAGCACAGTTTATTAAGAGTCATGATCATTTCTCTATCACTGAGAACTTTTAAATCAAGACAGAAAAACATACTAAAATGATCTGCTCTAGGAATTATTCTGGGGAGGTTCTATGGCCTGGGTTGTGTGGGATGTCAGTGGAGATGGTCACAAGGGCCCCGGAATCTGGAAACTGTAGTACTTGCCCTAAGTCACACAAAGAGTCAACATCTGACTAAGAAACAGCAGCCACGTCTCCAAATTCCCACTACATGCTACACTAGAGCAGTGGCTTTCAAACTTTTTTCCTCTGGACCCAGTTGAAAAAAATCATTTATGCCTGTGACCCAACAATTACATCTTTAAGCAATGCACTCCAGTCATTTGGCAGTTGCAGCAAGGGGTGCCGCAACCCAGTGCTTGAGGGTCTGTGACCCAGTACCAGGTTCTGACCCTAAGTATGACAACCACTGCACTAGAGTATACTGCCTTCCTCAGCTAAGATCTGGTCTAGTACTCGAGTTTTACTAGCCCAGCTACGCCAATTGGGGTGTTATTTTCTATTTTATTTACTTAATATATTTATTTTATTTACCAAAATAACTATGTTGGTAATACCCTAGTGTAGACAGTTATGACAATATAACTGTGCTTTTATTAATCTATCATATCAACATAAGATATGTTGGTATAAACCCTTTAATTTTACTCTGGTACAACTGTGTCCACACCAGCTGATTTTGCTAGTTTAAGCATACTGGTATAATTTAATGAGTTTGATGTGAAGAAATATTGTGCTGCTGCTTTTTACTGTTCTTAATGATAACTCTGAGTTGCATCAGGAAATGCTCCATGACCAGCTTGTAAAGGTTGTTACATAAATGCATCTTAGTGTAATATTACATATACTGTATAACTGACCTTTCTACAGATCCTGGCAAAGAAAGAACTGCATTAGGGTGACTCTTTTGTCTCTGCCAGACAACTGCTATCTGCCTCAGGATTCTTCCCTGTGGGAACTGCAGGATTCTGTCAGCCTTTCTGCTCAGTGCACACAGAAGCCCATTAGTAGGGACAGTGGCTTGCAGTGCTATCAATATGACAATGACACTGAGATCTACATCTCAACTTTACTGAGCCCAGATGTTATAAATGCTGATTGGCTTTCCAGTATCAGTACAAGAATGAGGCTTGAATGAGAGGTGGCAGGCTGCAGCTCAGTAGGGTTAGAAGAGAGATGACTCTACAGATACCCACATCTTCAACGAGGAGCACACCATTGTATTATTACTAACATTTGCAAATTAGAGGTCATTACCTTTTTTTTTTTCTTTTTTAATACTCAAACTGCAGTAGCAGTCAAGACTGCCTTTTCCCCATCTTCATCTGCATAGGAAGCTGTGGCCTATGTCCATAAAGATCACTTGGAAACTTCAGCCACAATGCAGAATACAGCTCTCCACTTATTCCGCAGTACTTCTCATACACAGCATATTACCCGCACATCTGTGCAAGACTGAGTGAACTGCCCTCCAACTCACACAATTCAAGCTGCTTATTTTTAACCTATAAAACCCCTCATGGTTTGCATCCTGGATGTTTTAAAGAGATTGTCTCTCTGCTAATGTTCTAAAGTTTTACATTAGGCACATTCTATAAACCGAAAGAGTGAGCAAAACAGATTTGTCAAAATGGCTGACCTACTTAACCAAAAACAGATTAGATCAAAGAAAAAGAATCAGATGAATGTCACCTAATTTATACTGTACAATCTATTTGACTGTGTATGCTTTTCAAGTAGGTTATGCAAACTAATCTACAAAGTCTATAGCAGAGCTAAACTGCAAGACACTTCTTAGCAACTTACCATTCATGTACTGTATAAGCTATGGACTAGATTTGGAACCCAGTTATGCTAATATAAAACAATGACTGTTCATAAAGTGGAGCGACTGTGCTGATGTAACCCTATTGACGTTAGCTTATTTCCACCAGAGCTGGTTAGACCAGAATTTGAGCATATATTATATAATTGAACATTGTAGATTAGTGACTAGAGCATGTGGGTCTCTTTCATTTGAACAACAACAACAGTATATAGCAATATAATTTTTTCAAAGTACCTAGAGAGAGACCTTCCATAATTATAATTTCCCAGCCACCTAGGGAATTTATTTTATGGAGGAATAAAATTTCATTTTCCTTTTCCTTGTTACCAGTACTATGGGCAACAGAGGCTGGGTATATTTTCTTGACAATTTTGCTAGGTTGCTATAAAGATAATATCTCAACTTTATAAACATTTTACTTTGCAATAATCTTTTCAGATGCAGTACTACTATTTATCCTACTGTTACATGCTACTTCAAAATACTATATGAATTTGTTTATGAAAAGATACAATGTAATGCTCCCCCCAAACAAATTAAGAATGTTATTTATCTTATGAATAAACAAGGCTTAATTCTGAAGGATGCAAGCTCATGAGATAAATCAATCTGTTAGTCTTTAAAAGTGCCACAGAACTCCCTGTTTGTTTAGGCATACCACCTGTATTTTATCTCCATAAAAATAATTGTCCAATACAAAATTTACAACTGAAAACAGAAAATCCTAGTTAAGCAAATTAGTCCCCAGGGCACTGACCTTTCAACTAAAGCTACAAATCACAATAAATGCTTTAAGAAATGTGATAGTAGCATATTTCTTCCTAATGTATAAGATTTCTAATCTTAATAATATTCATTTTTCCTTTGTAGTGAGCAAGCAGCTTAATACACTATTTGGATATACTGTAAACGTACACAAGAGTTTTAAAAGATGAGGGGCTGGCACATTGCACTGGTGTTTTCTAATGGTTCACAATATTGCTGTATTAAACTATCTTTAAAAAATTCCTATTTGTGTTTTACTGGTCCTCATCCTATTTCAGTTATCCCTAACATAAACCCAAACACCAGGGGCAGGTGGAATCAAATAATAATACATACTAGTGATAGAAAAACTAGTATCAGCCACAAGGTATGTTTGGTCTTTTACAATTGTATTCATATATACATGAACCTATTTTAGTTAAAATTCTCTTCTTGTCACAAGCTAGTAAGATATAACATGGATTTTTTTTTTTAAAAAAGTCTATTCTTGTGTAAAGTTCTATGCAATAGAAATATCTAGAGAAAAATAAATTTTAAGCTATATAAATAACTTTTACAAGTAATAACAGTAGCATTCAAATTAGTGTACAGATATTGCGATTTTTAATTTATAGGCTACATAGTGAGTTATAAAATTCATTGTTTTGTGCAATGATATAATAAAAGAAAAAATATAAATTTAGTTTTTAATTCTAAATGATCAGATAAACAGAACATAAATTACATCATCATATTTATGGCTGAATCTTGTCTCAATTTTTATTTTGGCAGTATTCTATTGCCTTCTGAAGGATTTCTCTCACATAATGACTTTAGTATTGGGCCAATATTTGTGATAAATTGACATTGTACTGTGTATATCACATATACAGAAAGGATAGTCATGTAATAAACTGAAACATGAACTTTTCACAGCCTTACCTCCATTCTGATCATTAAGCCTGAGACTTACTCCAAACCTGTGAGCAGATTTAAATAGCCACTATTTTTTCCCAAAGCTTAGCAACGAATAAGCCCCATTCTTTCACCCAAATGCACAATTTCAACCTCAGATTTAGACTGGTCTGAGGCTCAGGATGGGCAATCTTCAGATCTGGAACAATGACAGATTTAAGATGGAATATCCTCCGTACAATTTGAAAGACAAGATTCTCAGCTTTCATGACATAGTGCCATGATATCTATCCAATGGAAGGTCTGTAGGTTTCAGGGTTTAAATCTGTGGTATTTTCAGTCTGTGCAAAAATGTATCTTAGGTAATTTATAGACATCTTAAAATATATTAATTATGTTCTCACTCTCCCCCCCCCCCTGCCCTGCCCCTGATTGTGAAATAGACTAGGAACCTGTTTACAGGTGGGATTATATAAAAATAGTCCTTATGTATTAAATATTTTCTAAAAACTCCTAAAATAGTAGTTCTGTTAAGTATGAGGTAGATACAGAATACATGATGCTGTGGAGTTGGTATTATGGCTCTTCTTTAAATTGGCCTGTAACATTTCCTTGATGTTCACACCCTAACTCATGCTGAGAGAAGATTTATATTATAACTGAGCGCACGCACACACATACACACCATGCAAGTCCCCTTGATGTCAATGAAAATTGCAAGTTTTGACCACACATTGGGATTTGGCCCCAGTTACAGGGTGGCTTGCCACTTTATGGGTCAGAGGCCTGGGACCACCCAGCTCTGGTCAAATATCAGACCCAACTAGAAAGGGAGTAAGTAATAATAAGAACCAGCAAGTGGCTGAGGGTATGTCTACACTGACGGTGGCAATTTTGCTGCTGTCAGTTCGCCCTGTTGAGAGTAGTTCGCAGAGGGTACAAACTTGCGGTGCCACGCCCAGAAGTCCTGGGGGCAAGAGAACGTAGGGAAAGGCCGACTGCAAGCAATTTGTGGTCGGCTTTTCCCTAATGTGTAGCAGCGGCTTTAAAAATCACAGCTAATTACTCAACGAATTTTGTGTTCCTTGCATAACTGGTGGTTGACTGCCAGGTATTGACTAGGGCTCAGTCAAGAAGGGACTGCAGAGAGAACTGTGCAAAGAAAGTCTCCTGCAGTGATGCCTGAGGTAGGAAGGCTCCAAGGGGCAGATCCAGGAATTGTGGCTCCGCAGAAAGGCCCAGCTAAAAGCAAGAGTTTTCCTTTTGAGAGTCCACAGTTATTTGGACAGCAATAAAGTACTGAGCCCAGAATCAAAAGCTAAATACTAACGTATTGTAGGTGATAATTCCCCAGACTGCTGAGGAAGTTGGCTTTATCACAGCTCCAAAATACCTGTTTATTTTGCAATCACAGTAAACTTGCTTTTAATTCCATTTACTGGAGAGTTAAACCAGCCAATACCCTTATACTTATTTACTTTAACTTTCTTCCCAAAAATAAGCGTCTCTATTTCAGAACCCTAACATATGAGTTCTGTGGGAAAAGGATAGAATTTTTACAAAAATGTGATTAGGTGCCAAAGAATTTTGATGCTTCAGAAAGTTTTGCTGTAGTCCAAAGCCATCTAGTTTGCCATTAATAGTCTTAAGAGTCAAAGTAAAGTACATCACAGCCTTAGATCCAGGACTATTTTATAAATACGAATAACAACAGATTTTCACACTGGGAAAAGATTTAAAACACATTTCATTTAAATCAACCAAGTTGTTTACAACAGTCACAGACCTCATTGACACTTATGTTAATTATAAATGATGTTTTAAAACAGTAGTCATTTCCCTCTGCTTGATTCTGCTCCAAAGTCCCAGTGTTATATGTGTGATGTCACGAGCATTTTCACAACAACAAACCAATGATATCTGCACAGCATTATGACTTCACTGCAGGATCAGACAAATACTTAAGAAGAAAACACCTACATGGGGACAAATACCTCCAACCAAGTGCAAAAAGAAAATAGAAAATGAAACTGTTTGCTGTGCATGCTCTTTGTTTGTTTTTTTGTTTTAATAAAAACCCTCAGTACTACCTGTGTGAAATCTCACAAAGTGAAGGTTAACAACATCTGTTTTCATAACAAGCTTTTCAGTATAACACAAGCAGCATGAAAATGATGCACAGCAGATATTTTCTCAACACACTATAATATACTCTCCCTACAACTTTTAGTCTGAGTAGTATTTTCTTTAGACATGTTTACTTGTACTTACTGGTTACATTGTAAGAATCAGAATTTTAGAACATTCCTATGCATCAATATTCTTAACTTCTCTCTTATTATTCAGATACTGAACTATTTAGTAAATAAATGCATAACATACTGAAAAAGGATGACTATTGTTAGCTACATACTAAAAAGAGGTGACTTTTTAGTTTATGTCAGCAGTGACAGCATAATTCAGAATAAAAACACCTCCAATTTGTATTTATCACTCATTCTGAATTACGATTAAACCTTTATAATTAGGATAGGATTTTTACACCTTACCATGCAGTCAAATAGCATTAACCAAAGAAAGCTTTCAGGGCACAAGAACTACTGAAAGCTGAGGGGTAATGTCATTACTGAGAGTCTGAAACTGACATTAACCCTTTGTGTCACAATGCTTTATGAAGAGATGTTACCTTAAAAATTGCCAGGCTAATTTAGCAGATAACTGAATGTTTTGAAACATGTCAGGACTGAACAAGCAAATGGACTTTACTTTTCCATGAGGCTTAAATGCCTGTGTTTTAGATCTATTTTATCAGACATGCCCACAGAAAACAAGTATTAGTCCCCTCATTTTAAAGACACATGATTTCACATTTGATTTGAACTCCAAATAAAAGAGCCAGTTTAATCAGTGGGGGAAAAAATAGAAAAGTAATGTGGGAGATCAGTCTAAATGCTTTAAACAAAGTAGGAGGAAGCATCATTGAACACACTGTAGTATCTATTTGAGTTTCAAATAACTCTTCCTCTTTCCTTATATAAAATAAGAAATTGGCACCTTCTTACAGTAAAACACTGTTAAAACACTATTAAGCACTCATCTCTAGTAATTAAAGGTGGCAAATATTATAGTCTTATTAAAGATGCCTTATTGAATATACAGTGATACATATGAGGTTATTAAATGGTTACTCTTTGTTAGGCTATGGATTTTGGGGAAAGACGATATCATTCTTATATATGAGTATAAATGAGAAACAGAATTAAACATTTATTTTAAGGTAAGCTGTCTCTTCAAAGCAAAATGCAGGGTGTTCATCTTGCAAGATTAATCAAGACCCAGAAATGAATAACCATCTGTAAAGCTCAATTTATTACTAATCCTATCTGGAACCAGAAAAAGTATTGAACAATACGATCAAAACATACCCCATCTTCACTATGGATTCAGATCTGTGAATAATTATATTTATTTGTTTAGTTTTTTTATATCGGGTCTACATTGTCTTTAAATGCTCCAACTCTGTTTAAAATAAAATCAGAGTTAAAGAACTGAGGCGACTCCTGCATGTCTATTTTCTGACAAAGATATTTCACTAAACTTATAGTGTGAACTTACCAACACTGTAACATTGCAACTGAAAACATTTTATTAAAAAGTGCTGAATCAAAGTCTGAGAGCTTTGACAGTACCAACATTTTAGCATTAGAAAATAAGGCAGTTACAAATCAATGCATTACGTTAGCTAGAACAGTGGGAGACACGCTGAGAATAAAAATGAGAAACAAAGAAAAGACATAAAATATATGCAGACTAGGTGCTACAGTAGAAAGTGGTACATACCTGTATTAAATTCTTCTTAAAAATAAAAAAATTACATACCATCTCTATAATATTTTCCTTTAATGCAAAAATACTGCACACAACCCCATTCCTATTCTTCATTCAGCCATAAAACGGTACAACACAACATGAAGCTGCTTCACAGTGATTCAACTCAAGTGCAATCAGGCATGCTGCTATTCTGCAATGGTATCTGTTCTCCTAAATTCCATCGTGTTCCCTAGGCAGCATTAAATGCATTTTCTATTTTTTTTTTTTGTTACAACTTAGCTATTAGCATCAAATTGATTTTGCTCTTCTTAGCTAATAGTTCCTTCTGCATCTCAGTTCTATTTCAGCAAAATGGGAGTCAGCTTCCTTATTCCTAGTGAAATATAAAATCAACAACAGAGGATAGTAAGCATCCCTGGTGCTTTATGTGCTGGTAACTTCACCCATCGCAGTTTTCTCTTGCCACTGCTTCTGAATGCAGAATTCACTGCAATAGCCACAGCCCTCCTGTGGGGAAGGCAGCTTCTCTTCACAGATTGAGTAAAACAGGCTTAGTGAGAGTCCTTGCTCACAGAAACAACACATGTGATGCTCCCTGAAAGCTAGCTGGTGCATCACTGGCCATAACACTGATAACACACTGAAGTGCTGCCTCTTGCTTGGTGAAGAATATTGGTTGCTAGGGCCATGTCTTATCTAAGCTTTCATTCATCAGTCTAACGTGACTCGGAGTAAGAACTGTAGAGTCATTTCTTCCAGTACACCTTTCATTAGCAGGTGGTCACTTTTCTTAATAAAACTGAAGAATGATTTAATAATTATTGTTCTATATTTATTTAATGGTGCTCCCAGATAATGATAAACACACCACAGTATTTGCATACAGAATGTTTTGTATGTTATCAATTAATGGAGGAACTCTAGTTTTGTTTACTGACAGCCAGGCAGTGAGAATTGATTGACCACATATTAACAAACATTCAGTACAACACTGTGGGTGCATACTTTAAAATGTCAATTGATTTAACAGCATCTGTGGTTTCAAAAATAGATCAGGGTCATAGTCAGTGTATTATACATACACATTCAGCAGAGTTTTACACATCAGAATTATATCAACACATCCAGAAAAACATTACATACAAACACACGAGAAAGACAAAATATTACACATCAGTTATATACATTCACATTTTATGAATCTACAAATAAGTATGAATGCTCACATATGTGAATATCTTTTACTGTCACATTACACGTACATCTTACTACCCACAAAATCTATTAGAACTTAAATGTTATTTAATAACTCACCTGATTTTCATACTGGTATATTGCATAGAAACATGTTCAAACACGTGAAGAAACAACTTTTAAAGTGCTGGCAATACCTGAAGTGGCTATAAGTGAATGATCTGGAAACCTATTTCATCAGTGCCCTAAAAAACTACTAGAATACAAGAATTCTTTTTTAAAAAATTATTTATAGACCAGCAAAAGAAAATTTAAGTATGTCAGAAGTAAGATGCCTGCTAAACAACCAGCGCTGCCATGGGATAATCGAGATGCTAAAGAAGCACTCAAAGAAGATAAGATCATGGCAGAGAAGGGAAATGAATTTTTTGCATCAGTTTCACAGCTGAAGATGTGAAGAAGATTCCTAAATCTAAGTCATTCTTTTTACGTGACAAATCAGACATTGGAGGTGGTTTTGGAACAAACTATAAACAATAATAACTCAACAAGACCAAACGGCATTCAGCCAAGAGTTCTGAAGGAACTCAAATGTGAAATTGTAGAGCTATAGTATGCAAGCTATCCTTTAAATCAGCTTCTGTATCAGATGACTGGAGGATAGCTAATGTGATGCCAATTAAAAATAAAAACAAAAACAAACGCTCCAAATATGATCCCATCTATCACCTGCTGGTAAGCTTAACTTCAGAACCAGACAAATTGATTGCCACTGTAGTAAAGAACAGAATTATCAGACACACAAACTAATACAGTTTGTTGGGGAAGATTCAACATGGTTTTTCTAAAGGGGAATCATGCCTCCTCAATCTATTAGAATTCTTTTTGGGGAGTCAACAAGCCCGTGGACAAGGGTGATCCAATAGATACAATGTATTAGATTTTCAGAAAGCCTTTGACAATGTACAATGCAACACATCCCCATGATAACCCTTATAGTGCAAATATGCATTGTTCAATGAAAAGTATGTCATGGTCAATATTTCTGGAATGCTCATGACATACTGAACATTATTGTTATAGTAATATAATTGCAGTGTCATGTGCATGGTTATGAGGCTTCACTATGTGATATGCCCAAAGATATGTCTCATGGCTCAAAACACATCCAAGCAAGCCACTGAGCAGATGAGCAGTTCACACTTCACTAAGATATGAATAAAACAAATCCACTTCTTAACATTCCAAGAACAAAGGACTAACATACATATGAAAGCATCGAAGAGACCCTCAAGTGAGATGAAAGAAACAAGGAGTCCTGTGGCACTTTTAGAGACTAACAAATTAATTTATCATATGAATTTTCATAGGAGAAAACCCCACCTTTGTCTGATGAAGTGGGATTTTCTCCCACAAAAGTTCATGTGATAAATAAATTTGTTAGTCTGTTAAAGTGCCATATGACTCCTTGTTTGTTTTGCTGAAATAGACTAACATGGCTACCCTTCAGAATTTGTCAAGTGAGATAGCCCCCTTTTCCTTGGGCAGCTTGGAACCACGATAAGGTAATGTTCACTAAGCCAGGTATGGATCAACCCATACAAGGACACTGTCACCTGATTCTGGAGGATGGCAAGCCCCAGGGGGAAGTAGGCATTTTTTAAAAAGAGGAGACATTTTTGCAGCCTCCCTCTCTCTTCCACATCCATCTACAAACACCACTAATCAGCTGAAGTGCTGACCCAGCAGGGAACCTGGCTGGAAAGGACTTTAGCCAGCTTGTGATGAGAATCATCTAAGGCAGTGGTTCCCAACCTTTTCTCTGCTGTGGCACACCTTGATACCTTCAAATTTTTTGAGGCACACCACCATTTAAAAAAAAAAAAAATCACTTCATGAATATGCAAATTAACTTAAGTTACTTATGAATATTCATAAACCATGGCACAGTGTTTCAGAAATGCTGCTATGTGGTGCAGTAGGGGTAGCAGAGTGAGGCGGGGGCAAAATGGGGAGTCAGGAGCTGTATGCAGTGGCAGGAGTGAGTGTGGGGAGCACCGCAGGGCAAGGGTGGCAAAAGAGGACAAGGGCAGCCATATTGTGAACAGCACAAGGGTGCCAAGAGAGGATAGAGGAAGGGAGAACACAAGTGACTTTGTTGGAGGGCAGAGGGAACCTGGGGAGTGGGAGGGTAGGGGAGGGTAGCATGGCGCAGCATCCACTTCCCCCTTCTCCACAGTGGCTCCCTGCCACCCAGGGCAAATCCTCACCCCACTGTTGCTCACTCCCATCCCAGTGGGACCTGTCCTCCCTCCCATCCCCCTGCTGTCTGTGGTGGACCCT
This sequence comes from Podocnemis expansa, assembly GCA_007922195.1. Taxonomy (NCBI): domain Eukaryota; kingdom Metazoa; phylum Chordata; order Testudines; family Podocnemididae; genus Podocnemis; species Podocnemis expansa. The sequence goes on from ML682232.1 coordinate 2,815,266, forward strand.
CCCATCACTGCAGGGGCCAGAACTAGGCCTCCAGCCCCATCTACACCCCCACACACACACAGCCACCCCACCCCCTGGCTACACACCTCCCGACCAAAACAGCCACCCCACAACCCCAGCTACAGGCCCTCTGGTACATATCCACTCCCACCCACCTCTGCTACACACACACCTGCCCCACACAACCCCCAGCAGCTGTCCCCCCCAAAGCCCTTACTTGGGCTGCTTGCAGACTGGCTAACAAGCTGCTCTGCCCTGCAGGAGAAGTTTCACACTTTCCCAGCTTTCCCCAGCTCTCTGCTGGCTGGGCCTAAGGTGGAGCCAGGTTTAAGGTGGAGCCACCAGAACTCTGCATTCTGGCTGCTCCTGCTATTTTTAGGAGACCCTTGGAACTCCCCATTCTAGTGCCTTCCTGTATTTTTAGGGGGCTAGAATGCTGCCTACCTAAAAATAGGGGGCATTAAAACTGTGTTCTGGTGCCTTCCCCCTTACTTTAGCCCCTGCCTTTTCCCAGCCCTGCACAGCCTAGGTGGCTGGGCTGAGCAGGGAGGAAACTTTAACTCCAGCTCCCAGGGATGCTCATGGCACACTTTGGGTGTTGCCGCGGCACACCAGTGTGCCCCGGCGCACTGGTTGGGAACAACTGATCTAAGGTTGTAAGGCTGCTGAAAGAGGTACACTTAGTTTAGAATGTATTTTGCTTTCTGATTTCTCTTGGTCAAATATGACCTCTTTTCCTCCAACTTATAACCAATTAAAATCTTTCTGGACTTAAATTTGCTTGTTTTATATAAAACAGTGAATTTAATTTGCGGTCTGTCAGATCCTCCTTTTGAAGTGCTAAAGCTAGTACATATTTTTTTTGTTAAACTGATGAACTGATTATGAGAGTGCAATATCCACTAGGTAGCACTGAACATTGTAAGATGGAAGTTCCTAGCATTGTACCTGGGACGGGGGATATTGACTGGGGTCATTCTGTTGCATGATCTAAAGAGTGGCTTGCCAGAAGCACATGCTCACGGAGTTGGGAACAACTTGCTGGAGGCTGTGTGTGATCTGCCCAAGAGTGGGAGTTAGCACAGCAGAGTACGATGGGCTCCAGAAGTGGAGGATCAGGGTAACACAGTGATTCACCAGTCCAGATTGCAGAGGTAACACTTCATGAGGCCAGTCACTGAAAGCTCTTAAGGAAAGTAAGCTATTGTGGGATAAGATGGAAGGTCCTCTCTTGGATCAGTAGCTGCTTAGAAGAATCTTAAAATCTTAAATCTTAAAATCTTCAAGCATATGACAAAGTGGGGTTTTCTCTAAAGAAAGCTCATATGATAAATAAATTTGTTAGTCTTTAAAAGTTCCACAAGACTCCTTGCTTGTTTTGTTGAACTAGAACAACATGGCTATCCCTTTGGAACTTGCCTAAAAGACAGGAAACAAAGGTTTGGAATAAATGGTCAGTTTTCAGAATGGAGACAGATAGACAGTGATTACTTCCAGGGATCTGTTGTGGGACCAGTGCTATTCAACATATTGATAAATGATGTGGAAACAGAGGTAAACAGTGAGGTAGAAAAGTCTACAGATGATAAAATCTAAATCTAGAAAGTTAAGTCCAAAGCAGACTGCGGGAAGTTATGAAAGACATCACAGAACTGGGTAACTGGGCAACAAAATGGCAGATGGAATTCAATGCTGTTAATGCAAAGTAATGCACACTGGAAAACAATCTCAGCTATACATATAAAATGACAGGATCTAAATTAGCAGACATTACTCAAGAATGAGATCTTGGAGTTATTGTGAATAGCTCTTTGAAAACATCCATGAAATGTGAAGCAGCACTAAAAATAGCTACAAAATCATTTGGAAAGCAATAGATGATAAAACAGAATATATCATATTGCCTCTTTATAAATCCACAGTGCACCCACATCTTGAATACTTCATGCCAATTTTGCCATCCCATTTCAAAAAAGATATATTGAATTTTAAAAAGTACAGAAAAAGGCAATAGAAATTATCAGTGCGTATGGAAAAGCTTCTATATGTGGAGAAATTAATAAGACAAGAACTTTTCAGTTTGAAAAGAGATGATTAAGGAGGAATAAGATAGACGTTTATAAAATCATGACTGTGTAGGGAGATAAAATAATTTCCATTAGTTTTCTCATAACACAAGAAGTAAGGGTCACCAAATATGATTAATCAACAGTAAGTTTAAAATGAACAAAAGGAAATATTTCTTCATGCAACACACAGTCAACCTGTGAAACTCTTTCCCAGAGGATGTTATGAAGGCCAAAATTATAACAGTGTTGAAAAAAAGAACTAGATAAATTCATGGATGATAAATCCATCTTTAGTCAGGATGAGCAGGGATGCAAAACTGTGCTATGAAATGTCTATAGGAGCTGTTGGCCCGAAGCTGGGAATAGATTTTTGATGGTTCTGTTCATTCCCTCTGAAGCACCTGTACTGGCCCCTGTCAGAAGGCAGGGATACTGGGCCACTGGTCTGACCCACTATGGCTGTGCTTATATTCTAAGTGGATTAAAATTTATTTAAATTTTATGAATAGTAAATTTTACTTCTTGCAATCATAGCATTATCCTCATTACACAATGAGATTTTCAGAAAACAATGGATTTTTGTGTGTGAAGACTGATTGAATAAAATGAAACAAGATTCTTCTATTGTCATTATATGTAGGATAATAAAGTTATTTTTCAGAGATTTCTGGTTTATTGGCATTATGACAAACAATATTACACTGCATAATGTTTAAAATGCTGTCTTATTGTAATATATGTTTCCTATAAACACTTTTTACAGCAGAATTATATTTACACTCCTAAGCCACATTAATACAACTTTTGTTACAGAAATTCTGCTGATGGCAAAATTATGAACCTATGACCTAGGGACTTCATTTTTAATCCAAAGTATTTCATGTAAATCTATATATTCTATATATTTGCCAAATCTTCAACATTGTTGCTCCAGACAAAGAAGAAAATTACATTCATTATTTACACAATAAATAATACCAGAGGATGAGAGGAAATAAACACCATTAGCATGAAAGCCTGATCATGCATACCTTTCACTGTATGAGTGGTCCTAATTCATGGAAGCAGTCCCAGAGAAGACCCCTTGAAGTGAGGACTGCTCATGCCAAGATTTGACGAATATGGCAACAAGAGAAGAACCTAATACTAAAATGTGTTCCAGGCATCAAACATGCCATGAAGTCAGGTCCTCAGTTAAATAATTACAACACACACAAATCTATTTCAGGCTTGAGATGAGGACACTGTCAAAAAGGTTGATACTGAAAGACAAAATCAAAGTAGTTAGTTTTAGGGAAGGATTTAAAAAAAGAAAATGAAGACTGCTTAACGCAGCCCCTCACACCACTCATTTAATATGGAACTTTGTATGCACACAATATTGCTTGTAGTGATCATTTAGTTTGTTAGACGGATTAACCCTGCTTCCCATGAACCAATTTGTAAGTGTTTACCCCTTGCTTATACTAATCAGACTTACAATTGCTGACCAGTTCAGTTTGGAAATCATTTTCTTCAAGTTCTCAGCATCCAAAGAGAATATTACACTTTTGTGTGTCTTTCAGCTGATACTAAAACACAAAAAGCCTTACAACATGTAGGTGTGTCAGTTAGACACAACAATGATTTCATTGATCTTTCCTGGAATTAAAATGTCAGCAAGACAAATTTTGTTTCTAATCATCTTGCTCTAACTCTCCAAAGAGTTCAGACTTTTACAGATGTGCAAACAGTGATTATTTGGAACAAGAGCTGCCCAGATTGATCCTCACAACAGAAGTGTTTTGTATTTCTATTCCCATCATTCTAAATGTTCCTTGCATTGGAATGACATGCGCCACTCTATATAGCAAAATCTCACCAGAGTTTCACCTAACATATAGGGTGCAGAAACACACCCAGACATAATAGCCCTGCATGCCATTAAATATCTCTGGTAAGCCTATGAATGGACTTACATTCCCCTAAATTTATTTTCCTCCTGTTCTGTAAGCTCCCCATCTTCAAACATCTGACAAAGTGGGATTCTCTCCCATGAAAGCTCATGGAATAATTTTTTTAGTCTTTAAAAGTGCCATCAGACTCTGTTTTCCTATGAATGGAGTGAGTGTGTAATGGCTCTTTGCACTTCTGTGCCCCTTGGAGGGGATCTTCATGTCAGCTCTGAATAGGCTAGCACAGCAGCACATTTTGGAGTTTGGCCCTGAAGGGATCAACAACTGTACATATGTAACAACCAGGAAGCCCATGTTTTCCAGTCAATAGCTGCCTAAAAAGGGTACCGCTACAGCCCTGCAGTCTTCTTCGGGGTTAGAGGGAGGGTTTCCATGTTTTCAAGCAGAGAGTTCCTGAGAGAGTGCTCCACTCAATGGACTTTATGCAAAGAGAGGGAATTTCACATTGCATCATCCTTCTATTCCAATTGTTACATTAACACAGTGGCTGGTATGGAGTAGTTTAAACACTAAGCTTCCAATAACATGGAGGTGGGGGGAACCCTCAATATGCAATCAGGAAAAAGCGTAGGAAGGAAGTTATTCCTTCTGCCCACTTTCCTTAATCAGAAGTAGGGGGCCATTCCCTCCACTGCTAAAGTGCTAAGAGTGACAATACTCTAAAAAAGAAAAAAATTCTTAATGGTGATCAACAAATAACCTGACTTGGAAAATGGAATCCTTACATGGGCCAAGCAAGGTGAAAAAAAACCTCCTTGTTTTTCCCACTTCACTTGCATTAAAATCAATTTGAATCTGGTTGTATATCACTATCTGTGTAGTCACTCTTTTGACAGTCACACAAGAGAAGCATTTAAAGTGATAGAATTTGGTAAACTGTGCCCAGCTGCCTTCATTTGGCCAAAGATACTAGTGGTGATGAAAAACCTTAGCAGCCATGAAAGGGAGTAATTGTAGCTGACTCTGCCATTCTGTACTGCAAATGGTATTTCAGAGATTATACAGCAAGAAGAGGCCACTGGTGTTCACTTACTCTTACTGCTCTTTGGCCACGGCATTGATTTGGGAGCTCAAGTTCAGTTAATTATACACCATCACTTTAAGGATATTTTTTAGGGTCACTAATTCAAAACAGGGAACTCTGACCTGGGAAAGTATGTTTTGCATTCTTTGTTCCTAAATGCATACAACTATGGAACTGGAAATGGCTTGAACCACTAACCCATCTTCTCATCAGCCACTGAACTAGCATTAAACAATAACTACCTTCAGTCATTGCCAGACTGTACCAGACTCAAATTAATAATTCCGTTGTGAAAAACTCTATATGCCACAACCACTCCCTTGAGGTAACAAGTGCCCCAAACAAACTTTAAAATGGAAAATCATATTCATTATACTCTTCTCGGGTAAGAGAGATCCTGAGACTTGCCTCTCTTGCTTTACAGATGACCATTACTGACCGCGTGCTTGCTAAGTCGGGGTGGGTGTGGAGAGTAGATTTTCAGGGAAAAACCTGAATCTGTAATTGGAACAAACTGAGAACCCCCCTCTGACTTCAGTGGAGCTCCTCATACAGAATTATGGTAGCACTGAAGAATGGGTGTGATAATGCCTCTCACTAACAGTCGATAGTTTCAATACACTAAACCCAAAGCTCGTTCTTAGGCTAAACTCATTTTCCTCCCAACTAAGGCTTTCTCAGATAAACTTGATGTTTGAGGAACAATGCCATTTTTCAAATATGCTTCAATTACTTGTAATACAACATTTTCCAAATAATGAAAAATGTCAGTTTGCACCAGTGATGGCATTACTCATTTGATTCTGAAAAATGTAAAATCAGGCTTTCTGTAGCCAAATTCAAAATGACAGATCCACTGTAGAACAAGGGTTAATATTTATATACAAAGTGATATTATACAGGTTATGCTCAATATTACATTAAAAGTATTATCATATAAATTGAATGTTATTTATAGGAAAATCTCTGACAAAAGAATCTGTCTCTCAAACAAAGGACTTACATGCATGATATCTTTGCATAAATTGCTTAGGAAAATTTTCTTAATATTTGGTTTAATAATAACTTGGAATGTCCAACCTATCAAATGAACCTGCACTGCAGTAATTTATGTAAGTGTTAGCCAGTGACAGATTACTTAAATACAAGCATTTCTCTATCCAAACCATGTCTTATAACAACTACATCTCCATTATGCAATACACTGTTGTGACTTCACAAAGTGGCGAACTAGTAGCTTAAAAATAAATGTCTCTTACCACCATTGATTTAAGGAAAAGCTGCAAAACCAGCAAAAATAAAGTTTTATCTTCATCTCTGTTTTAGGGGCAACCTTCCTGTCCCTCAGTTAAGGAAGGCTACCTCTGTCACCACAATTAAGATAAGAGTTGAGCCTCTGTTCCAAAAGACAACATTCCAACCTAATCAAATGTCGTCAACTTAAAAAATGTAGTTATCTACATACTGGTGACTGGGGTGGAGGAGAAAACTTCTGATACAACAAATTTCTTCACCAAAACATTTTAGCTGTTTTTAGAATCACCAGATACACAAGCATAATACATAATCCTACTGGGAATTTCAGCAGCAAGGAGCTGAGGATGTATTCTGTGTGTTTATAAGGTTCTGCTTCACTGAAAGAGGGAAGTATCCATTGTGCTCTTACTGCATCCCCTGCTGGCCATTTCATAGACTCACATTGAATCCTTATGTTTATTTTGCTTTCCTTTACAGCTCGGAGCAATTTATGGAAATTGTTATATAAATATGCTAAAGCTCTCCAAAAAAAATGAAGTTACACAATCCGAAGTACTAACTCATTTGTTAAAAGTGATCATCTGCTTTTACTGAACTAAAACTTTGCTTAATACATCAAGTGTTCTGATACTTGTTTAAAATCTTTCTACAATACTTTAGAAGTCTTTATCATAAAAGGCTCCATGGTGATATACACAGTATTGAAATAATCATACCCTCACTGCATCAGAGAAGGGTATTTTTTAAACTGAAGCCTCCACAGCAAAGAAGGTACTGTTAAAGAATGTGAGACAGTATTCTGATACTTAAGTGTGTCACCACTGCTGACTTCTAAGCTGCTTTTCATTCTGGTTTTGCTGATACTGATGATTCCTGAGGTTTTGGAGGTGATTACTTTTTTTGGTTCCCTGCTGAACATCCTCAAACTATCTGTAATCCAAAGGTGGATGATGTAATATCTTTTATTGGATCAACTTCTGTCAGTGAAAGAGATAAGCGTGCAAGCTACATGGAGCTCTGGACCTTGAGAACGTGTTTCTTTCTTTGACAGAAATTGGTCCAACAAAAGACATTACCTCACCAGAAACCATACACCATACAACAAGAGCACTAACTAAGGAACTTATCCCTAGAACAAATCCTGTTGCCAGCTCTGCCCACACATCAATTCTAATGACACCACTACTGGTCCTAACCCCATCTGCCACACCATCAGGAGCTCATTCACCTGTATATCTACTAATGTGATACATGCCAGCAATGCCCCTCTGCCATGTACATTGGGGAAACTGAACTGTCCCTACGCAAAAGAATAACATAAATCTGATATCAAAAGTTGTAACACCCATAAACCAGTAGGAGAATATTTCAATCTCCCTAGACATTCTGTAACAGACTTGAAAGCTGCCATACGTCAACAAAAGTACTTCAAAAACAGACTTCAGTGAGAAACTGCAGAGCTGGAGCTCATCTGCAAACTTGACACAATCAAACGAGGTCTGATAGGGACTTGGAATGGTTCTCACATTATAAAAAGTAATTGTCCCTGTTTATACAGTCTCACCTTCTAAGCACTGTTGTGAATGGACCTCACCTACCCTAACTGAATGGACTCTGTTAGCACTTGCCCTCCACATTGTAATGTTTCTCACTCTTGCAAGTGTATATATACCTCCTAATCATAGTTTCCACTTCATGCATTTGATGAAGTGAGTTGCAGCCAACAGAAGCTTATGCCCGCAGAAATTTGTTAATCTTTAACATGCCACAGGACTTCCATTTTTTTTCTCTATATATAGACTAACATGTGTCTCATATCCTGGGGCCAACAAAACAACTGTAACACTGCAAGCAATACAATCCACAACATTTTTCTTAAACCATTTTCCATCTTTTGGAAAATTATGAAGTAGAAAGCCTTCAAAAGTGCCATGGGACTCCTTGCTTGTTTTGCTGAACTAGACTAACACATTCCAAAGGGGCAGTCATGTTAGTTTAGCTCAGTAAAACAAACAAGGAGTCCTGTGGAATTTTAAAAGCTAACAAATATATTTATCTCATGAGCTTTCTGATGCAGTGGAATTTTTTCCCATGAAAGCTCATGTGATAAGTAAATTTGTTAGTCTTTAAAGGTGCCACTAGTCTCTCGTTTCTTTTAGCAGTGTGATGCATTCTCTGCTAAGCACTCTAGAGCTATGTGTCCCAAAGTCTTCAACTATGTGACTCAGAAGTTCTGCCTACGGGGTTCTGGAGGAATAAATAAATTTGTTAGTCTTTAAGTGCCACAGGACTCCTTGTTTGTTTAGACTAACATGGCAACACCTTTGGAACTGCTAAAAGAGAAAGTCAGAGTTTTCAGCTACATTCAGGTTTTCCAGCATAGCAAGTTGTGTAGCTCTTGATGTATTTTCAGTTCTGTTCCATCTAAACAAAACTGTAAGTTTTCAGAAAATACAGTTTCCAAAGTAAGTGTCTATTTATTGTATACAAGGTAGTTTTAAATGAATATAATTATTCTCTTACTTGGCTTTGAATGCTTTCCATTTTTCTCATTTCCTATAGTAGTTTAGGTAACCCTAAGGAAGTTAGAAGAATTTAGCAATTTTTGGAAGTGTGGGTGCCTCATGTTACAAAACTTTGAAATGTTTCTCTCCCTCCTCACTTTTTTATATTGTGATATTAGATTTTAATTAACATCTCTTTCTGAATTGAGTGAAAGTTTGTATTTCACTGTACTCAAACTTTTTGATAAATTAACACCCAGCATGCACGTTAGTAGTTACTTATATTTCAGTTACATTCTTGTATTATAATAATGGCTAGAATAATGAGCTTTCAATTTGTTGAACATTCCCAACCCTTTAATCATGAAAAGAATTGTACATAAACATCTTACTTCATGTAACAATAGAGCATTCAATTGTGAATATATCTAGGAGAACTGGTCAGGGATGCAGGCTTTATTGATGCCAAGCAAGTGAAGTGTTTTCAATTTTGCCAAAAAGCTGTTTTTCAGTCAGATGGTACGATTCTTGCAGGGAGCTTTCTAACAGGCACACAGATTCTAACATTCAATCCTTTGCTATGAGAAACCCACTGAGCTTCACAGCCCTCCGTCAGCCTGAACACTCAAAAACCATGCTATAATTCAACTATAAATATGCTCTGGGAGCCATAATATTTAACAACATACTGACTTGGCCATAGACTGGCAATAAATCATTCAAGAATATCCAAAAACACCCCACAAATCTCTGTAACTGTGTTATCGCAAATAGAAATAAGAACAAAAAAAAAAAAGTTGCCGACTCAGTCTCTGAATTTTAAATCTATAAAAGAAGAACTGCAGCTGCACTGTGGGAACAAGACTGCCAAATCTATCTATGCCTATTTTATCTATATTTGATTACAAAAGACTAAAACTACATATAGAATTCAATAAGCCGATATTCATATTTTAGGACTGTCAATTCTTTCAGTAAATACCAAACTCAGTTTTTCGTTTATTAAATGATCACAAGGGACTCGAGACAGGCAACAAGTTAGATGCTTGCAGAAAGCATTTTCACCAGAGAGAAAGGTAATCCATCCCATTTCACACATCCATTCTCAGATTGCCAGAGAGCTTTGCCAACATACAGGGACTCGAGTTTCACAGGGTCTTGCTTTGTAGGAATACCGTTTGTAGCCTAAATCACATCTGCTGTATCTAAAATTTTTCATCAACTCATCTCCCACAGCATAGTGTAAAAAAGACGGTTTTTCTTTTATGAACTTAAGAGGAACATTTAGGTTTCTACTGAACATCACTTCCATGTGAATCATGACTTTTTAAATGTTTTTTGAAACAGTCTTTGCAAGTTTACAATCATTTTTGGATACTCTTTTGCAGCATACCCACTTTATTTTTCCTGACTTTCAAATATCTGGATGCATAGCCTTCCTTGCCTCCCAGATTCCTCAAATGGCATTATAAGAAGCTTACACAAGGTTCTTTCTGCATTCTCTCCTGTGCAGAAATGCGCTTTTCAATTTATCAAGACCTTGATTGATTTACATTTAGATTTATCAACATAAAAATGACAAGTTCTAATGTATGATACCAATATACGAAGACTGAAAAAAAAGATTATCCTTCTAAGACACACATAAGTCCATTGTGTTAAAGGCACATCCTTGTTTCCCCTTAAGCAGTCCTCCTGATTTTTATCAAATATCAACATTAAGAGTCTAAGACTCTCGGTCATGCCTTAACTAAGGAATTTATTAAATGTTTGAAATCATGAAAGGTTTGTCTCCAAGCAGAGCTAGGTGTTTCGTTACCTTTACAGGTGATTGGCACTTGCACAGAAGCCTAGGGCAGACTGATCTGGTCAGGTTGGAGGAAAGCATATGGAAGAATTTATTTTTTAAAATCAAGTCCAATTACAACTAGTCTAGGCTGTCTGATTTACTAATGGGGTGGCCCAAAATCTATATTGAAGTTATTACAATTAGTTACTTTGGGCCAGGTTCTCACTGATCACATTCCCCCCCAATTTCATTTGCCTGAGCAGAGTTACCATGATTTACATTATTTGAGAATCTGACTCACTATCTTTACCCATTATCAAACAATCAAGAACAGAGCAATTATGGAACACAAGAGATGATAATGCATTCTTCCTCTTAAAGGTCCAGGGGATGACAATAGGCACAGTATTGTGATAAGGTTTCACCCAGGGCTCCCACTGAATTAAACAGAGTTCTGCTTAAACCTTGAAGGACCAATTTAACTGAGTAAATAAATACTTTACTCAATTCTCAATTAGCAAATCTGTGCAAACTTATGCTCAGAAAGTTAGAGTGGATTTATATTTTTCCTTTTTTTCCATTAGTGAAAAGTTAGAGTGCATTATAATTTTAAGAGTGAATCCTGTGCATGCTCTCTGATCAGAGAATTCAAAGAGAAGTTGCAGAGTCTGAATTTATTTGCAGATTTGACTATGTAGCTTCAAGGCTAAATAGGGACTTTGGATTATTTTTCTCATTACAACAGGTGATTTGACCTCATCATCCTCTATATGCTGTTCCCCAATGTTTAAATATTTACAACTGCTTTGATTTGCTGTTACAATGTGACCTGTTCCAATGACTGACACTTCCCTGCATTTATTTCCTCCCATTCTGTAAGTTCCTCCATCTTCAAAGCATCTGATGAAGTGGGATTTTCCCCCACAAAAGCTCATGCAATAAATAAATTCGTTAGTCTTTAAGTGCCACAGGACTCCTTGTTTGTTTTATTGGGATAAGCTTTCCATACACTGCTGCCTTACGGGCATCCCAGAGAAGTTCATGTATCCCCAAACTGTCTCTCCTAGTATCTTTACATGGGTTTTTAAAAGGACAATAGAGGTTCCAGTCACAGAACATGTCAGATAAGGCCATTAAGACTATTTGGAGTATGTATTTTAATCAAGCAATAATTTCCCACTTAATGACGGAAGAAGAAACCAAAAATTATATACAGGAGAACAGCTGAGTTACAGACCCCAGAGTTATGAATGGCCAGTCAACCATAACCTCATTTGGAAACAGAAGTACATAATTAGACAGCAGAAGAGACCCCCCCCCAAATAAAGCAAATACAGTACAGTCCTGTCTTAAAACACAAACTATTAAAAAAGGGGGGGAAAAAACAAGAAGTCTTGACAAAGTAAAGAAACTGTTCCTCTGTTTGCTTCATTGAATTTAGGAAGGCCAAAAGCCTTATTTTAATTTGCAGGTAAAGTTTCAAAGCTATAAACTTTTGAAGGCACAACCATGACATTCTGGTCCAGTTATAAGCAACATCCACTCCCAAAAGGTTCATAACTCTGAGGTTCTGTATCCCAGAATGATGTCCACAAAGCCTGTTTTGATACATCACTTAATATCTCCACAGCCCCCATTCCCAATCTCCAGGATCATGTAAAAGTAACATGATAAAAGCTATTGAAAGGTACCTTGAAAAAAAATAAAGGTGTATTTGTGTGTTAGGCATAAATATTAGCAAAAGTAGATTGACTACCCTATCAGCTCAGCCTGTAGTACCAGAAAAGCACCTCTTTGAAAACCAGGCCACTTTGATTTTACTTAAATAAGAACTTAAATTTCTTAATTTAGGCTCCTACATTGGAAAATTTTGATTAACTTTTTCCAATTGGTTTGCAAGGCAAAGATGTCTGCTATCATGTCTTTAACTTTCATTTGACAATATATTCTGAAAAACAAACACATTTTTACTCTCAAAATAAATAATGTAGGATTGGTAGTAGTTATTTTTTTATTTTTTTCAATAAAATTCAAGTTATAATAGCATGATAAGGTGCCTTTACATTAAGAATTCAACTTAAATAATATACATGTACATCATGTTGACAGTCATACTGGCAATTTATTAATTGCAAACTCATTTTGTCCCTTTAATAAAAGCTTTAGTGCAATAATAAGGTAATAAACCTCCTGTACAAGCTTTAGGAAAATGCACCCCTTAGCTACTTCACTGTCCTTTAAAAATATCAGCTACTTAAGTTCTCTTTTAATTTTTGATCCTTAAACTCAATTATGCAGAAATAAGATATATAACCTGACTGTTAATAGTCTTTTGGCCAAATCAATATTCTTCCTGTAACCTGAACATTTTCATCAATTCTTAAACTGACAAGATTTGCACCATCCATTAGAATGATTCATCTAAAAAACTAAATACCTATTTATTCCTACTTGAACACTCACATTTGCATTCAAAATATAACTTTGAGCATACTGACAATGTTAAGAATCTATTTAGTATTGATGTATGTGAGAATGATGTTTTGTCATTTCTGTAGTCTTATTATGGTATTTAAGCAATTCAAGGGGAAAACTTGCATTAAATTCCATATCCTCCTGGCTACTAAATACAATGTGGTTTGCACTTTTTAATTCTGTTAATTCTGACTGCCATCACCGAACAAATTCACCTTCAGTGTTCATTCATCTAGTTTTGTTTCTCAGTGAGACAGCAAATCAATACTGCAGACAAAACTAAAGCTTTAGAGGACTATTTCTTAAAGCCTGTCTATTGCATCCATCATAAAGTTGACTTGAGAATTTATGGAAGAGCAACAGAGAAAATAAGCAGGTTACTCAGTACTGTAATATCAGCATACCTACTTTTGGGTTTAACTTCCCAAACCTCCCTTTGGTTTTATTATTCTCCTTTTACCATTAGGGAACTGAGGTATAGAAAGATAAAGTGATTAGACCAAGGTCATGTAGGATGTCTGTGACCTTATGCCATTGGTAACGCCGTTGTGCAATATTAGTGGTGCCCTGCTTAATGTTTCCATGACAGCACAAATTACCATGTTCTATTGTTATAGTGACCTAATCTATTTAAAGACAGTGGCAGACATTTATTCAAAGGATTATATAGTGGCAACAAAAATAGTGAATAGTATTAGTAACAAATAATATAGTAATAGTATTAGTAACAAATAATATAGTCATATGATACATGTACAGTGAGAGGGAAAAAGAGGGAGAAAACAATTTGATTTGACTCACTGACAATTTTTACAGAGAAAAATTTTTACAGAGAAAAATCCCTGAACATATTTTACATAACAATAGCCCATGCTGTATGGTGCTCATTTCAAACCTGATTATGATGAAGTAAAAGAAATTGCCCATTGAATGTTGCTAGTGGAGTTATGGAAAAGATACCCAACTACTAAAATTCAGGCAGAAAGCTTAGTCTGAGTTTTTGGTTTCAATGAAAAAATGAAATTTCTCTGTGGTTCTGAAGAACATAAAGAATTCTGCACCTGATTCAGGCTACCTGATACTGTTTCCATCATAGTTTCTTTCCTCAAGCAGGCCCTTCACATGCATGCACGTGTGTACACTCTGCTTTTTTTTTTTTTTAAATAAGACTTTATGGCTTTTCCATGGAGTTGGGGACCTTTAACTCTCCTCAGCTCCTGAAGTTGATATTAACCAGATGTTCCATTCCCTCCTCAGTCTTCAAAAGGAGGGTGTTTGGGGGGAATTGGAAAAGAGGAATTTTATTTATTAATATTTCAAGTCATTTACAATAAAACATTATAAATACAGTGAGATGACCCAGAAATATATATTTTATCATGATATGAACAATATTTAACAGATTGCATATGGAGCATACATTACATCATCCTCAAAATTCAACCCTATCATAACTTGATATATGCATATTTAACCAGTTATGTTAACATTTTAACTTTTATAGAAAAGCTGATTTTCTGAAGGAGGGGGGAAATAATCTGAGGGTAGGAAATATGAAAAATAGAGGGGTGATAACATAATTCACTTACTGCCTTCTATGCACACTTTCTTGCCTATCTGTTTTTATTACAGAACAAGATTATATCCATATAAAAGCACTTCAAAGATTTCAGTTCCAAAGGGGCAGCTGTGTCAGTCTAGTTCAGTAAAACAAACAAGGAGTCCTGTGGCACTTGAAGACTAACAAATTTATTTA
>ML682232.1:2830494-2935648 GCA_007922195.1 Podocnemis expansa
TAAATAAATTTGTTAGTCTTCAAGTGCCACAGGACTCCTTGTTTGTTCTAAAGATTTTAGTGTTTCTATTTGTTTTCCTGTTCAAGGTATACTATCACTCATATCCATTTTTTTGCGAGTTTGTCTGGCACTGTTCTCACAATACATTAAGTCCTCCATTATTGTTCTACTAATACTTTGTTCCAGTGAGCTATAACAGGGAGCTGTTGCCCTGACCACAGATTATGAGTGCCTCCTCCCCACACATCCACTACAAAGAGCTAAAATAAGAGAAGCTTCCATATTCCCATTTTAAATCTTTTTAACAGACCACTCCCAGAACACAGGTATTCAAATTCTTTTATTTCTATCAGGATGGAGTTCAAAAATATTTTCGTGTATACAAAAAAGGATTTGGCTGTTTTCAATTATATATGTAATATTTTCCCATCCATATTTATTATACAGAGATGGTGAAACATTCTGCAAACTACACTGTGCATTTTCACTATTACCTGGAGCTAACAGTTATTGCCTGTTTGATTTCATTCCATTCACTTGCTGTTATTTCATATTTACAGTTTGTACTCTAACCTAATTGTAGTATTCACTTTATCTTCTAAAAACAGTCATAAAGCTATATGTTCTAGACAATCTTGACTGAGGAAACTAGAAAACTGGCATGGAATTATTAAAAGAAGAAAGGAACTCTCATCATTTTCTTCTCTGAAAGTGATTTTTTAAATAAGCAATTGGTATAGGCTCACAGACTCTCTAGTCTCTCTGTTCCTACCCACCCCCACTAGATTGCCTACATCTGTTTGTTTTAAGGGTTGTTCCTCCCTGAAGAAACCCATCCACTTGTCATTGTGATATTTAACCCAATGTCTAAATACTTGGATGTGAAAGCACTATCATTTTTTATATTATTGAGATCTACTCTTTTTAATTTAAACTGCCTCACAGTCACATATGCCCATGTAGTAACCATTCTTTAAAGTGACTTTTCATGAGTGCCACAATCTAAGAATACAGATTTAGACACAATTCTATAATGAGATCATATCTGCTAACTTCTCTTCCATTTATATCCACGATGTATTCTCCCCATTAGAGATCAACAGCAGGACTGCTGTGAGATTTGCGTCACTCTGTAGTATCTCTTGAAATGTGGTAGTGCCCAGACCCCCTCTCAAATGGACATACAAGGCATTTTGATACTCTGTTTCCAGTCTGAGCACAGGCATTCTTTATAACATTTTAAAATTTATCATCTTTTGACTACCTTTTGGAGCCAATGTGTACTATTTCTGATTTAAAACTAACTCAGTCTGTATGCTTCAGCATATAATGAAACTGTTCTATATTCCCAAAACACTTACTTCCTGAATTTCAGGTCTTTTATGCAAATAGTTTTATAATTAAATTACATAGCAATGGTGATAACAAGGGGAATACTTATTCTGTTCCTCTTTATAATGGTATTGACTCACTTTTTGTAACATTTCCACAAAGACACTTTAGGATTTCTATTATTTTGATCTGGTTCTGAAAGCATCTCCCTAAACCAGTGGCTCCCAGCCTTTTTGGCTCAAGGGTCACGGGTAACATTTTTACAGTCCTGAAGAGCCACCAGCCTCCACCAAAAGGCCCTCCTCCCAAAGCAGTTTGCATAGCTCACAGATCTCCTGTCTCCCTGACAGCAGCAGGGATACTGCATGCATCCTGCAGCTCTGCATACTCTATGTGTGTCCCAAGGCAGTGGTTCCCTCCTGAGGCCAGCGGGACCAAAGATCAGTCACCGACTCCCTCTGACTCTAGCAAGGACTCTATCCCCTTGGACTTGGTTCTGGTGTTTTTCCATGCTCTCTGCTACAGAGGGGATAGGAGTGCTAATCTCCTATCCCTTTAGCTGCAGCAAGGAGCCTGCATCCATCTTTTAGCCTTGTGGAAACATGCTCCATCTGGGTCTTTAGGCAGTGACTCCCTGCTCCAGCTAGCAGGAGTGGAGCCAAGGGCCATTTTTTTGGCTCCCAAAACACAGGTTAGGAACCACTGCCCTAAACTATGTGTCTCCAATATTCTGAAGGTAAAAAACCAATTCAAATACCTTCTCTGCATCTATAGTCAAAACAGGTTCTTTACTAGCGTAGTACCACAGAGAAGATTTTTTTTTTGTTTTTGTTGTCACAAATCTGGATGCCAGTATTTTAGTAAAAATGTTACTGTTTACATTTCTTAATACAATGGATTTATAAGATACTGCACTCTGTAAGTCCTTATCTGGAAGGTATCAAAACAATATTTGGCTAATAGATGGCACCCAGAAAACCAAAGTACACTCCAACAAGGGAATCACCTGGGTTTAAAATATGTGATAGAATTCAGACGTGAATCCGGGATGCTTTCCTGATTTTAAATGATGGAATTGCTAACTATTTGCTCCTGTGTTATTGGGTCACCTAGCACCTCTCTTCCACTATGTTAAACTGTGTAGTTTAAGAGTTGCTGAAATGTTCCCAGTTAGTCTTGAAGAAGTTCCATCTTTTAGCAGGGAGTCAAGAAGTTGGGGGTAAGTAGTGGAGTGCTTTTGAGGAGAACTGGTCTGTGATGGGTGGCAGACTGTGAAGGACTGTTCTATTTGGGGTATCGTATATGCTGCCACCCACCAGGCCAAATGTGGGATAACTGATGAATTCCAACAGCTTGAACAGAAGATGCCCAGTAGTTTGTTAGTGTGGAAAAGAGCCAGGTACAGTTTGGAGGACCAGTTGCTTAATGTCTCCCTGTTTGCTGTGGAGTAATTATAGCACTAGTAGGCTTCCTGATAGTTGAAGTCTCCCATGTACACAATAGACGATGGAACCAATGGGAGGTCTTTAGGTTGCAATATAGTGGATGGGGATTATACACATTCACAATGTGCAGGTCTTATATTTACAATGTCACACCATCAGCCCTATGCTTAGTGAAGACATAGTTATCATTATGCAGTCATATACAGTAGAGCTCATCTAGGAAGCAGTTCCATGTTGGGGACTGTGTGTGATGATGAGACATTTGAAGCATGGGATGCTAGTTCTACTCATCAATAAAAAAAGGGCACTGTTAGCATTGACAACAGGGACCACCATGTCTTTCTTAGCAGGGGTGAAATGTTCAGTGTTCAGCTGTTGGATCCTGTGGATAGTTGAGAGTTTAAACTTCATAATGGGGCAAAAGGTCAGTGCTGATTTCAATAGGAATCTTGAACCCAAATTTACAACTCATTAGCCATCAAGAAGACATTCCCACGTTCCCAGTTATTAAGCTGGACAGAACTCTTTCCTTCCTCTACCCTATCAATGGAGCACTAGTGAACATGCTCTCCTGCTCTGGGACTGTGTATGCTCTAGCTGATTATCGCATGTCTCCTTGGGGCACCAGTACAGATACACCTAAGCTGAACACACAACTCATTGCTGCCTTCTGCATTATCAGTGGATGGCTGCACTGCACACCCTCTGGTGTATTGTGCATTCAGTCTGGTGTTCCACCTCCACCAGTTGAGACAGCTGGCTGCAACCAAGCAGGCAGCATTCATAGCTGTTAACAGCTGACTCCAGCCCATCCATGAAAGGATCTTCCAGCCTCTGATAGCCCAATACCTCAGGAGCTGCAAGACTTTCATAAGAGCAGCTTATGCCTTCACATAGGCAGATAAGTGGACAGAGTGGGTCATGAGCCAATGGAGGAAAGAACAATGCTCTGGCAGATGGCAACAACTGCCTCACAACTCTCCCTCACTCATACGCTGTAGCCAGCCACTAAAGGAGTAGATCCACTTAAAATGCCTAAGATCTGGTGTTGGCACTACAACTCCTGCATGCACAGCTGTAACCCCTGTGCTACTGCAGCCTTTTGAGTGTGGAGAAGAACAAACAGCAGGCCATCATGTGAAGGAATACCCGATCCACTGCCTCAAAGGAATTCAGGATTCCCTCAGGCTCCTAACCAACAGTGCACTGGACTGGAGAGGTCTACCATGAACAACTGCTGAATGAAGGCTCAAATGGAACTCTACACCACATGCAAGAAGCTATGTGACATCCTGCAGTATGAATCAATCCAGCCACAACTCTGTCCAACTTGTATCCTCATTTGAAAAACGTTAATTGGCAAATAGGAGAGCTGTCTTTTTTTGAATAATTAGTGCTTCTAATGCTAATTTTACATTCTTACGCTCTATAAGCAGGTCTCTTATTAGTCATAAAATACTGTTTTGGCAAACCATGAATTTGTTCCTCTACGCCAGCCTTTTTTTTTCTTGTGCCTTTTCTCCTATAAATATCAGGAGATACTATGTCCCCTTATGGCCTCCCAGCTAACTCCCAGGGACATATCCTGTAAAGGACTGTCCTTAGCATAACAATCAATATATATAATAGTATTCTGCCATTACTATTCATGAAGTCATGTTATGATGACTCCAAAATGACCATTGAAGAAGGCGGTATCATCTTTGCTTGGAGTATAAACATTACATGTTGTAACAGGTTTAGCCTCCACACAACCCTGCAACTGAACCCATCTGACCTCTCTGGGTCTATTTGTCTCCTTGCATATTCCAGTGTTAGTTGTTTGTTTATTAGCATGCACAACCGCCTTTTATGGCAGCTGGAAGCTGCTTCATAAGCACGGGATAAAATTCTCTTTTAAATGAGATTAATCTTTAGTTTTGAGATAAGTTTCCTGAAGCATTGCAATCAATAAACTTCCAAAGTAAATTGTTCCTGATTCTTTTCTTAACCTTTTTTTCAGACTATTCAATATTCTTCATCCCCACCTTACTCCTCAACAACTGCTAGCTGAATCTATGAAGTAATCATCAGTTCCATGGAATTACATTCAATATTATCTCCAATTATAGCATAATACTAAACTGCTTGTTTTAAACATTCTAATTTTCATTTTCTCTTTATAATCCATATATCTTCTGATCTTGTTTGTAATTACAACCTTTCCCATTAACTCTCATACAATTACTTGTTCAAAACTATTACTTAACCACCTTCCCCATAAACTCATGTAATTTATAAATTATTGCCACTGAGGCGGTATTTTCCTTACAAAACAAAACACTGTGTTTAGAGACATTCTGAAGTCATCCCATTTCCTTTTACTGGTAGTTAGTGAGCCCACAATTGAGATGTATTTAGCTTGAGCCTAATCAGTTCCTACTTCTTGGTGCACTATGAATTCAAGCCAACACATAGCAGAAGAATAATCACTGCTCACAAAAGTACAGCTAATTCATTTTTTACAGAATTTGCAAAGTCTATATCACATCAATAACATGCTGTATTATATATTTTCATGGTGGTTTGTTATTCTTATTGCACTCAATATTTAGTAGCCAGGAGGACCTACTTTTCTAGTTTGAATTTTGTATAGATCCCGCTGCCCTTTCTGGCATACCAATTAAACCCCGAAGTTCTTAGGCACATACAGCTCAGCGCCCTGCACCAAAGATCCATTATCCATAATTCTGTACGAGTCTACAGAAACAGCACTGGACACAATAAAAATACTTTTTAAAAAGTGTATCATATAAAACTGACATACTATTTATTTTATCACTTTTAAATATCTTAACAGGTTCCAATTACAGTATAGTGTTTTAGACACTGTGCATTTTTTTTTATGGGAGTGCAGCTCTCAGTGAGTTTAAAGGAGTCTGACTTATGTCTGTCTGCATTTTGTACACTCTATAGTGTGTTGCAGCCAAAACCAGTAGTTGAAGAAACTTCAACATACACGTTTTCTAAGACTATATACAGAAGAAGTTTCCTAAATGCACAACTCCCAACACTGCCAAGAAATATCAAGTATAACTGAATTCAATTTGCTTCTTCACTGAATTGTTGAGGATCAAGCTAAATCCCAAATAAGAGAGTACAATAGTTCATCTGTATGTGAGTTCATTTATCTATTTCTAACATTCCAAGTCAAACCAACACTATAAAATCAATATACAACCTCAGCATGTTATAAATGAACAGACAAAAATAGACATATAAGCACACACAAGGCTAAGTCCAATTTGCCCCCAAAACCTACTTCCACAAAAATGCTCCTGTGATACTGCTCAGGGGAAGAAGGTGAGCAGGATATTGACTATATATTTAGGAAACCAGAGACAGAAAAATAAAAGGCCTCAACTTTTAGTAGCAGCCTCTGGTTATGGGTGTCTAATCTGAGATACCTGGAGTCCAATTTTCACAAGCATTGAACACCCACAGTAAAGTGACAGTCGTGGGTGCTCAGAAAACAAGCAAATTAAGCCTTAGTCCTGAAGTGCGGAACCCAGAATTAGAAGCCAGTCCTGAAAACACTCCAAAACATCTGATGAAGTGGAATATTCCCCCACAAAAGCTCATGCAATAAACAAATCTGTTAGTCTTTAAGTGCCACAAGATTCCTTGCTTTTCCTGAAAACCTTATGTGTATGCAGCATGAATATGCATGTCCCTACCTGTACGAGATATAGGCAAATAGAAACATATATTATGTTAGGTGCCAAGTTCTCCAATAAGCCTACTGCACCTTTCACCATTGCTGGAATCACTAATGAAACACTTTGTGCAACTCTACATGGATGCTCCTGCTTTTAGCTGAACACCATTTTTCAGCATAGTTGGATACAAGTCAAGCTTTCTCAAAGGTTAGAAGGGATTTATTCTTTCTGTCAGTTTATACCTTGGGGTTTCCTGAGCAAAGACTGCCAACAGTGTCACAACAATTGTACTGATTTTGCGATAAAGACTACATGATTAGGATTTAAACAGAAATCACAACCAGACTGCAGGCCTACTTAAAAGGAGGTTCCTAAAGCTGGGCAATTCCAAAATTTACCTCAAAATAAAGTCATTGCTTTCTAGAACATTTCACTTAATCTTGTTTCTAACTTAAAGGAGAACTACATTTAGTTTAAAAACTTGCTTTGATTCAAGATCTGTCTTTTATGAGAGACTGTTTACCAGCTCAGTTTAGAACAATGTTAAGCATTCTGTAAACCCCCCTGGATTCTGGAAACACTGGTCATTTCTTCTGAGTTCATCAGATCACAGCCCTGGAAGCAACAAACCATATTCCAAAGGCCACCTAAATATTTTATAGAATCATAGGGTTCGAAGGGACCTCATGTTCCTTCACCATCTTTGCTTTAGAAACTGAAGGTTGTTTCATCTTTTTGGAGTGGTCTGCATGAAATTCTCAAATAGCAATCTAAAACTTAAGCAGTCTAATTACAGACAAGAACAGAAGGAGAGGACCAGATTAATGCTTAAAAAATGACCTAGAAACACAGCTGATCAGAAACTTTATTAGCACTCATCTAAATAGGTTCATCTTAGCTTTAGTTTAATGAATTTTAAAAAAATATATTGCTAGTGGCTCCTGCTTTTTCCAGTCATTAGTAGAGCCACTACCAACATGAGGTCTTCTTAATTTACTGTAACTGAAGCCAAAGTGAACCCACTGTGTTACAGAAGAATGAAAAAGAGGAATTTACCTTAACTTGCTGAGAAGTTGTTGGCAGGAAGACATGCTTTAGTCAAATAAAAAGTTATATTTTACATGCACAAGATACTGGGCTCAATAGAGGGGTGACTGAGTGTAATTTAATGGTATGTGATGTACAGAAGATCAGACAAGATGACCTAATGGACTTTCTGGTCTTAAACTGTGAATCTATGAAGACAATATTAAATCAGAGTGTGAAATAGTAAGGCATTGTGTTTTGTAGCCTTTCATACTGCACACTATAGCTGAGGTCTGGTCTGACATAAGAAGTTAGCATATGGTGGGAGCTCATTACCTGTAAGAATTAGAAAGGTAAAACAGGCGATTAGGCTGAAAATAAAATATCTGTGCTAAATAAGACAAGTAAACAGGTCAGCAAGCTAGAAAGACAATGTCTGAGCCAGCTAAAATAAGAGGAAGGACACCCAGGGAACCATTTACTTACAGTGGACAAGGTAAGTCAGGAAAATAGAGATGATAAAATGATCAAATTCTATATGAACAGCTCATAGACAAAGCATGCTGCACAATAACCAAGCCAATCATGAAGCATATGATGCAATGTAACATGTAAAGGAAGAGTGGATGTGTGGTACATCCTATACCCACCTCCATACTTGAATGTGATCAACTCAGCACAGCTTTGCTGTACATTAGACAAAGGAATATGACTGACAAAATCTGGAGTTGAACTGAGATTTTTTGATTCAGAGAAATGGATTAAAGTGTTGCTCCAGAGCTGAACAAGAAGTTCTGGATAAGCAGAGTGGGAAAAAGTTTTGGAGGAAATGCTAACACAACCGGAAGTATTCCTCCCAATCTGCTGCAGAGATACACAAATACTCTATCAATAAAACAAACAAGGAGTCCTGTGGCACTTTTAAAGACTAATGAATTTATCACATGACCTTTCATGGGAGAAAATCCCACTCGGTCAGACACCCCATCTTCAAAGCATTTGGTGAAGCGGGATTTTCTCCAATGAAAGCTCAAGCAATAAATAAATTTGTTGGTCTTTAAAAGTGCCACGGGACTCCTTGTTTGTTTGGCTCAACTAGACTAACATGGCTACCCCTTTTAATCAATAAATAAACTTTATTAGCTATCTGAATTACACAAAAATCTCAAGAGGGTGAATTATTAAAATAAACTGGTTCATATCAATACTATGACAGAGTCATGGCTCATTTATGAGCCTGCTACTTTCAAGAGGCTACAATGCAAAGTGTGGAAACTGAAGCAGTAACAGCATTTTCATTTTACTTCACCAGATGGACACAGTGACAAGGCAGAATGAGTTCTAAATATATTACAGAACACCAAATGGTGGTAGGGCTCAGCTCTATAAGCACTTACAGAATTACTATAGTCTCTTCACAACTGGAATAGAACACTTTGTTAGTACTATTTATTTGTATTGTAGCAGGTATTGTATTGTATTAGAGGCCCAGGTACTGTACCAACACACAGAATGAGACAGTTCTACCCCTGCTGAGTTAGCAATCTAATTGGAAACAAGATACAAAGGAGCATGGGAAAACAAAGGAGAGAATGGAAGACGGATGACTGTAACAGAAATAAAATCACATCGTGTTAGAGTTGACTTACAATAGAATGCTTTCTAAGGAGAATGTGTTTTAATACATTAAAGTCAGCTGTCATCAACTGATGCAAAACAAAACCATCCTTGATTAGTTGGTTTCTGACAGACATCACAGTAGAGGTGGGTCAAGAAGAGAGGGTGGAAGGAGAAGAGGGTCTCATAGGTTAATACAAGTAGAGCATTCCATGCATAAAAGAGTTCTGAAAAAGAAAACACAGACACTTGTGAAGGAAGCTGGCAGGTGGCTGGTTTTATGGGCAATATAGAACATTGATGCTAAATGGCAACAATCAAGAGAGGACAAACAGGGAAGGGCCTTAAGGCAAAAAATAAATAACCTGAGTAACTTGTGATGCTGCAATAGAGTTTTTGGGAATGAGGAGACAGACAAATAATGAAGTCTGATTGCAGAGCATGGTCACGTGACAGCTGGTGACATTCAAAATAGATACTGATGCCCCAGTATGGCAGAAATTTCCCCCAAAGAATGCTGTTAGTCTTCAAGTACCACAGGACTCCCTGTGTGCTTGCTTTACTTAACAAAACTAATATGGCTGCCCCTATAGATCTGGACTCTATTGTGTTTTTTGGTCTGCAACCAATCCATGAATAGTGTTCTGGATCAGCACATTCTATCATCTTTGACGTTTAACTAAATTGAAAGCATAAACACCAGCTACTGTACTTCCAGTCTAGGGAGAGGTGTCATCAAGGGAACTGAGACATTGAAAACAGGTAAGAGGGTTTTACCCAAGCCTGAGCAGGTGAAAGAATGAAGGAGACAAGGTGGGTGTTGGCATGAGAGACAGGGTGAAGCCTGGTCATCAGTGGGGACAATGTCCTGGGATGCACATCAGAGCACCCCTGGGCTATGATCTATATGATTTTTCTGTTTCCTTATGAACTGTAATTGTGTGATTTTATACCATTTAGGCCATGCAAGGTTTCTTTATGGATCCTCAAACCTGCCCTACAGGATTAATATGTGATCTTTCCTTTAGCAATGTGTATGCGTGTGGGGAAGGGAGAGGGCATGTTACACAGCACAGACCTACAGGGCTATCTCTAGGACAGAGACCGGCGAAGAATTGGGCCATGGTTTGAAAGATGAAGATAATGGCTATAACCCATCACAGCTGGACTTGAGGGGTAAGATGAGCATATTTGTAATAGTGTTATTAGTTTAGTATGTGTGTTTTATATTTTTTTTTCTCATGGTAGCTTCTGACTCATTTATATTAGGATTCTGCACTGATCTGCTATATTCTCACTTAAAATTGTACTCTGATAAAAAAATTAGCATTTGTTTTATCTAAAGCTCTGTGGACTTTAGAGGGTATGAATGCAGACAGCTGGGCACCATCCATTTCAGTGTTAAATGGATGAACTTGAGTCTATGGCAATTGGTGGAAAGCCCCAATCCCTGCGAGACAGAGGGTCCCACAGTGGTATCTGGGGCTGCGGGTGCTTGAAGGAGGACTGTTCTCTATGTGACTGAAGAGAGAATGCTCACTGCCTGTGACCAGCAACATGCAGGAAACTAAAGTGGACTAACTCAGGGGTGAGTGGTCTCCTTGCTGGGGGGGGGGTAAGTTGGGGTTCAGAAGTAGAGATTGGGGGGTCACAGTGCCATACCAGACCCGATATGGGGAGCAGCCTGTCACAGACATGCCCCAGTATGAGTTTTTCTACTTCACAAATGGCTAGGCTAGCTGTGGAAGAGCAAACTATATTATAGTCTGATTTATCAGGATCCTGTCCGTGCTGTCAAATATGCCTTAGGGCAGTGGTTTTCAAACCATGGGCCAGGACCCAGTACTGAGTTGCAGACCCTTAGGAACTGGGTCCCAGGGCCCTTTGATGCCACTGCCAAAAGACTGGAATGCATTGTTCAAAGATGTAATTGTTGGGTTGTGGGCATAAATGATTTTTTTCAGCTGGGTTCTAGGGAAAAAAAAGTTTGAAAGCCACTGCCTTACAGCACAAACAAGTCTTTCCCTATCTTGAGCAGCTTTTTGCATGTCCACTATGCTACCTGTAACAGATTTTCCTTCTTTAAGTACTGCCTGATGGAGATATTTTTTCAACTGATGCCAAGGAAGTGCACCTTCAGCTTGCCACTGGCATGCCTTCATGGCAAATGTTCTAGTTCCATTCTTAACATGTCTCAAATAATAATGATTAACACACATCCAGCTTAGTGGGAGGCAACCAGCTAGTGGCACAGGAAAAATGCAACACTTTAAACAAGATACTAAAGGGGAACAAAATTCTAGGTATCAATCTTAATACAGAAGTTGCATCATAAAGATTAAAGGAAGAAGAAATAATGAAATTCTGTAAATATCATTTTCACTCATGTCGCATTATTCAGGGCAGTAGTTTATTTTATTGCAACTCTGGCTCATCCCCCCTCCTCTTTCTCCTTTCCATTCTGTATTTACAATGAAAAGGCGAGTATGCAGCAGCCGCTCAGGGAGACCTGTTGTGGGAAGAAAGAGAAACTGCAGGAGCAGAGTCCGTCTCCTCCTGCCCAGATATTAGCAGAACATGCAGAAGAGCTGTAAAACTAAGGCAGAGAAGCTGAAGGATGTATCTGATGCAGCCGATCTCACTTAAACTTTAAGGGAGTGAGAAACTATAGGGAAAGCCCAAGTGTGTGACTCTTAGGTGGTCTCAACTCTTTCCTCTAGCATGCTATGTACCTTTGAGTGACTGGACAATGGGTGTGTTCAGAAGGAGCTGGTATGAGTCTCTTAAATCATCTGCTGCTCACACACATCTAGAGAGGAACATCTTGCAGGGACCACATACAACTGGACCCACTGAGTTAATGCTGCTAGCAGCAAATGTGGGGCTGCCATCTGGGGAGTCAGCCTAAGAGTGGGTGCACTCCTGAGAGACCACCAAGGGACCATTCACCTTGTGACCATGGCTGGAAGGTACAAATAGGGGTTCTGTAACCTGGTGATGAAATCTAAATTAGGGTGAACTCCAGAGTTCCTTCCATGATGAAAAGAATGCACTTAGGGGTCTGTCACTTGAAACAGGATGAGTGAGAGAGAGAGAGAATGGTGAAGATTATAGGTGAAACTCAGCCCTAGTGACAGTCATATTCACTGTTTTATAACCTCTCCTCTCCCAGCTGTGAATTTCTTTAAAATGTTTCCTCACAAATGTGGCCTCCTGGGATATAGTCTTATAAAAACAGAAACTTTCTGGGGGACCAGCTGTAATACAGTCTTAGAACAGCACACTTCAGTATGCTTCAAACAATATGATTTCCTAATTGTGCAATAGGATCTCCTAGGGGAGTCCCAAAGCAGAAGTCTCAGCTGCTGTTCAATTTACAGCAAGACTTGAGACAACAAAAGTTCCTGAAATTAAGGAAATGTTGGATCCTGTTTAAAAAGAGAACAGGCAGTTTAATTCATTTATTTGGATTGCAAAGCCAGAAGCTTACCTCCTCTACTCAGTAGTGACTCTAGACAAGAACAATCAAGAATGGGCACAAGGCTGAGAAGGTGGGTGAAATAATATCTTCTATGAGATCAACGTTTGTTGGTGAGAGAGCCAAGCTTACACAGAGCTCTACTTCACATCCACAACACCACCACATATTGAAGGCTGGTTATGCATTTCCAGCTCCAGAGTTGGGATGTCTAAACACATGAGCTATCTATGAAATACTAATTCCAGAAGTTGAGGAAAGTTAAGGTCAGTTTCCAATAACTATTTCTTGTGGATGATTTACACATGTCTGTGAGTATTATGTATATACATTATTGTAAAATAAATACAATAATTTGAATCAAGGGGCCATGTATGTAATCGTTAAAGGAATGACTATGCAAGAGTCACAAAACGAAGATGGAATGTATCCATTACTTAAGTAATTGTTATACAGAAATCTTTACAAGAAGATTTTCTAATTCCTTTACGAAGCCAGCAGTGTTAAACATTTTATTATAAAGAAATGAATCAAAGGCAATTTCAGCAGCCATTTTGCTGTACAATTAAATTAAAATTAATAGGGGATTAATGTGCAGTGTAGATTGTCTCAGAGAAGGACATAAAATAACAGGATTATTACAGTAAAATAACTATGATGTTTTGTGTAAATTTGCCTAATGTAACAAATGGAAGAAGCAGCTACAAATTTTCTGCAGGTAGTATAGGAAGTTCAACAGGTTACAATGAAGAAGATAAAAAATAAAATTATATCTTACAACAAGAAAAACACATTGCCTGTAACTTAACAAATATGGATCTAGATAACTTCCCTGGGAATTTTAATACATTTATCATTGTCAGACATTGGGTTCAAAATTTTGACTTCTATCTGAGAAATTACATCAGGAACTCTTCATGAAAACAAAAATGCAGAAGTAAGCACTGCATTTGTGTGCACGCACCTCAGAATGACAGTAGTTTTAGAATATTTGACATGAGTTTTGGAGTACTTACGTTTTTTGCCGCATAACAGCTCAGTTAATGTAAAAACAATTTTTTGTTATTTCTAACAGCAAAATTAAAGGAAGAATAAACTAGTAAAGAAACACCAGTGTGTTATGTCCTATAATATAGTTTGTTGTGCATATGACACACAACAAAAGAAAAATGGTTGTGCCCTTTGTAAATTCCAAATTTCCAAATTCTACTGCAATGCATGAGATGGCCTTTAGTGATTTATACTAGTTGCTGTTGGACTTTATTGGTTTTCACTGGTCACTGTTGAATTTTTCTGGTCTACAGAAGGGCCAGTAATCCCAAGTGAAAATAGACTTTGACTTTTGTGTTGCCCTGAAACACAGCTGCTTAGCTGATAACTTCTGGACAGATCTTCAGCTAATATAAATCAGCATATTTATATAGGGGATAGGAGGGAAACAATAGATATAATACATATTGACGTCAGTAAGGCTTGTGATGCTCTCTCACATGACCCTCTCATAAACAAACTAGGCAAATAAAACCTAGACAGAACTCCTGAAAGGTGGATGCATAACAAACTGGCTGGAAAATCACTCTAATTACCTGCCAGCTCACCCCTCTGGTTGGCTGACAGAGAGTCAACAACCTGGATGACCTAGAGGCCACTTCTCCCAGCAGCTTGGCTGCCCAAGCACCCTGGCTCTGGTGGGCAGCCTGCTAGGCAGACTGCAGCAGCAGTAGCATTCCCAAGGCTGGAGGATGATGGAAATTCCATTTTGTGGGAGAATTTCAAAATCTTTGGTTATCCTTCCAAACTGGACTCCAACCAACTTTTGAACTTCTGAAATCCTCCACTTCGGTTCTCTGCCCAAGTTTAGTTTCAAAGCATCTGAACAGATATAGATTACCTATGTTTAGACTGTTTTCCATCTTCAAACAATATTTAGGGAAATATTTTGGTACAAATCTAGAAATCAAGCAATTAGAATCTTTTTCTGATGATGCCATCTTTCCCTTTTAGTTTTCTTTTTCAAAGACTGTCAACTCACAGCAAAGAAAGTGCCCCATAAATCAAAAGTCTCTTAGTAATTTATCAGAGTTGTTTCATCTAGATGACTAGCCTTGTGCTTTTAAATGGAGACCTGCAAAGCCCTTTATAGTTTCTCTCTCTGAAGGAGCTTCTATCTGATTCCCTCCCCAGAGAATGAAACAAAAAAAGGTGGGGGAATTGTGGCAAGGTCAAGGAAACTTACTGCAGTAGAAAAATCATTTGATTGCAGCATATGATTCAGCCAAAAAACTCAAATTCTAGTCCCTTCTACACTAACACTAGACATGTAAATTTTTCCAAACTCTGCTTACACGGGGTATTCTTTTTGGTACATCTGTCATGTCTGATGGGAAAAAAAATACAATTTTCTCCTTTACTAGCCTTGCATCTCAAAAATATTGGATAAAACAGGAAATCTAACAACACATAGCACATTAAGTGGTTCAAAAATCTATACCATCTAATAATCAGACAAACTGGAATTTAATGCACAATATTAGTGATACAAATGCTGGAGGAAAACCAAAACAAACAATGAATCCTGTGGCACTTTTCAAGATTAACAAATGTACTTGTTGCATAAGCTTCCATGTGTATAATTCCACTTTGTCAGATATATGAAATGGAAAATGTAGCATGTTAGCTGCATGCTTGTACTTATGTTTTGAACTGATGCATTTGATCCATGCAGTGTATTTTAAGCTCATGTATCTTTATATTACACTTTTATTAATGAAGTTTAGACAGAACTTTTTCTTTTCTTCTGATTTTGTTTATGTACATTGATTTTTAAACTGTTGAAGCAAACAACCTGTTTGGATGCATTAATTGATTTTCAACTGTAAGATGAGATCTATTGCTGTGTATGGAGGAGAATGTGGGAGATTTTAAACATATGCTTATAGATTACAACTCTTAATTGCACAGATTTGCCAGTTTATGTTATACAGACAGGTTTTCAGTGCTTGGGGTACTGGTGATAAAACTTTTCAAAGGTGCTTAAATGAGTTAGGATCCAAAGTCCAATTCTCCAAAATGCTTAAGACCCAGATTTTGAAAAGTATTTAAGCTTTGCTCTAATAAGTGGTCACACTGAGGAGCCTAAATCCCAATGAAAGTCACTGGCACTTTGGCTCCTAAGTCACTTTTGAAAATGAGGCTTGGGCAGTGCACTGTTTGAGTGGAGTATTGCCTAAATATGTTTATAAATCTGGGCCTCAAGCATTTGCAAGCTTAAGTCTCATTGAAAGTCGGTGTGACTTCAGCTCCTAAGTCACTTTGGAAAATTTTACCTTGGTTCACTTTCATAATATAGTAGTGAGTCATAAATTATTGTCTTTACAGTCCCATTAGGCCAGAACCCAAGTAGCACTGTTTTATGCTTGCACAAACCAGAGAGTGTGTGTCTGGCTCATCTAGGAAAAGAGAAGTCCAATTAGTCCAGGCCACTTACCCTTTTAGGAGTTCATTTGAACAATAAATAATGATTGCTGGGATGAGTTTTTAGGTTCATAAACTGGGATACGCCAAGCTAGTTTTACTGAGCCTTGTAAAGTGAAATTCTCAAGCACCCGTCAGACTGGCTTCTGAATGGCTATGGTTTTCTGGGTTCCTTATGACTCACCTTTTCTGGTTAGGTCCCAGTTAAACACTGCAATTAAACACCCATGGCTGACTTGGATTTATGGGGCTCAGGCTAAGGGGCTGTTTAATTATGATGGAGATAGTCAGGCTCAGGTTGAGCTCCCTCAGATAGGATGGTCTCAGAGCCCAGGCTCTAGCTTGTGCCCAAATATCTACACCACAGTTAAACAGTCCACCTCCATTCTTCAAGGCATTTCCCAAGTTCTTGAGCTTTCCAATCACCCACCTGTTTCTCTTCTTCCATTTTTAGAAAAAGTAACTACGATGTATTTTGGGGGTTTTGTTTTGTTTTGCTTTGCTTTGCTTTGTTTTTGTTTTGTTAAAGCAGCAGGCACACATTGGTACCAACAATATTCTTAGCAGGTTCTAGTCTGTGCTCACATCAGGTTAAGTCTAGCCAGAGAAAAGGACAGTTTTCTCAGCTCACAACTCACTCACAACTTTGGTAACTCCATGCCAAAAGAGAGAATCATGAACTTCATCTTCTGAACAAACTACAAGACCCTCTTCTTTGCATTACAAACAAGGAGCCCTGTGGCACTTTACAAGACTAACAAATTTATTTATCTCATGAGCTTTCATTGGTATAATCCTACTTCTTCAGATGCCTGAAATGATATACTGCAGTATGTCAGGTATATATACACATACAGAGAAAGGTGGGTCACAAGATCATTGCATTAGCTTTCCAATTAATAAAAGTAAACCCTTTCTACACATGCCTAGAAAAAGAGAAGAGACCAGGTCAAGAGGTCAATCTTAGACTCTCTGTATTGACTACCCATTTGTGATCTAGATTCAGCTAAATGCACATGATTAATTTTAAGCACGTGATCTGTCCCATTAAAATCAATAAGACTAATATATTTAAAGTTAAGCATGTACCTTAGTGCTTTGTTGAAGTGGCGACTTCATGATCTGTGTAAGATGGTCAGATGTCCCAGCAACAAGAGTGAGATTAATGTTTACAGTATATACAAAAACACTCCCTTGTAGTAGCCAAACTAGAGATATTCTTATACAAGCTCCATTTCTTCATAAATCCATAAAAAGACAAACCATTTTCAACCTGATCCTGGCAACCAAAAGCACAGCTGAACAGTTTAAATGAGAGGAAAATGCATTTGCTCCATTGATTTAACTAGCAGATAATTCTTGGGGATGATACCTTGTTACAATATGACCTTTTTGCACTTCATCAGAATCACCAGTTACTCAGGAATTCTCTCTATACTTTGCTGTCACTGATGTATATCTGGGAGAAAAGGAGCATTGCCAGACCCATATGAGCTCTGGCTACTGCTGTTTGCTGGAATAGTCTCTGACTAACTCAGAAATAAGATGCCACAAAAGATGATAAAGCTGGTAAAGGAGGCATAAGTGTTACATTTGAAATTGAAATTTCAAACGCTATGAACTTCCCATAGAGGATTTAGTACAGAGACATTTAAATCTGTGACCAGATTCTGGTGTCATGGACAACAGAATAAACACAAGCTCCAAAGGGGTAGCCATCAGAATAAAACACAGGATATCTACTCTGTAGTCAGTAGAAGGAGTTCCTGGACTGTCCTTTGAATTTCTTGACAGAAGAAACAGCCACTTAGTTCTTCTTCCCTGGCTCCAAATATTTGATAAACCTTCCAGTTACAGAACATACTTTCCCACTTCAGTACATTATTTTTGTGGTTTGCATTCACATTTCCTAAATATATTACTAATGAGGTTATCTCATAGTATTTTACAGAGTCCTTCCTGGTTGCAGATTTACACAACCACACGGAATTGTATGAAGAAGAAATGAACCTGCAGACTACAATATGATCAATTGTCTGAAACTACATTTTTGCTGTATGTTGCAGAATTAGTAATTTACTGTAAATACTACCTCAGTTGTACCCTGAAGATTTCATAATGTTAATCCTTAGCATACTAGCATATTTAAGACTGCCTGAGCAAATGAGCAGAACATATAAATGGACACATTCCTTAAGCACAGTTTGCATCCAACTGAAGTTGCACTTTTGAACACTACCAAAAAAGAAAGGTTTTATTTTATAGTCAATTCTACAGAAGATTCTCTCTTCTAAATATCTAATGCATCTTCCATGTTTTATATTTTCTCTATCTTTCCTTACGCATGTTCCTAAGTTAATTCAAATCTGCTCTGAATATGAAAGAAAGAAGTTCCTAAGAGGGAGAAAAGCAGAATATTAAGATGACACAAAATGTTTTAAAAATCAGTGTCTAGACCAAATAACTTTGTAATGTGCCTGCATTTTTTCCATTGTGTCACTTTAAAAAAACAAAAGCAAAAACAACTCTAACATGATTAAGAGAAAGGCAGAAAATGTCTTTGCAAGTCACAAGGAAGTGAATTATGAAGTTAACTACACAAATTGTGTTGGATGAATGTGACCCATAAGAATGCAAAGCAGCATGCATTAGGATTCTAATGCAGTCTTAATTATAAAGCTAATTTCACTACTGACAATGTTGTCAAAACACAACTCTGGATGCTGAAATAGCTTAGAAATTCCTTTCTGAGGAAAACAGAATCTTACAGAAAATACCGCAAAGTCTACTCATACAAAATAGGCATGAAAAAGGCACAAAGATCGGCTATTCACAAACTTGTTTTCCTACACTGAAGCAACAGCATGATACAAGTGACATTTTGTTCTCTTCTTCTAGGCTAAGAGCACTTGGGGAAAAAAATCAATAACACGAATAAGGATTCTGGATGAGATTTTCCCAGAGCTTGCTCTCAAATGTCTACACACAATTAAGCAGTAATAGGTTCCAAAAGTGATTTATACCCATAGATTAGCTGTCAAGTATCACGAATCAGTGATCTTTAATGGCTGAAATTAAACAGTCTTCAACACAGCAGAAAGCAGTGGGTCTGACTTCATCACACTGCCAAGCATCTTCCCTTACCTCTCCTGAGCAGGATGCTGATCTTGTATCTGGCAGCCAACAGTGTAATGAGCTTATTTTATTAGAAGGTAATTGGTTCATATGAACATAAGAATTGCCATTCTGGGTCAGACCAATAGTCCACTTGGCCCAGTATTCAGTCTTCTGACAATAGCTGGTGCCTGATGGTTAAGAGGGGGTGAACGGTACATGGTCATGTGTCAAAGGACCCATCTCATTGTCTGGCTCCAACTGCTGGGAGTTAGAAATTTATGGACACTCAGAGCATGTTGTTGTATCCTTGATTATCTTCAGTAATAGCTACCAATGAACTTATCCTACAAGAACCTATTCAAATCTTTTTTTAAACCCTGTTATATTTTTGGCCTTCACAACATCCCCTGGCAGTGAGTTCCACAGGTTTACTGTGCACTGAGTGAAGAATTTGCCTTATTTCTGTTATAAAACTGGCAGCTAATTCCATTGGGCAACCTCTGGTTCTTGTGTTACATGAAGGGGTAAATAACACTTCCTTATTCACTTTCACTGCAGCATTCACAATTTTATAGAATTTTATTGCATCTTCCCACCTTAATTGTCTCTTTTCCAAACTGAACAGTTCCAGATCTTTTTAATCTTTCTTTATATGGAAGCTGTTCCACACCTCTAATCATTTTGTTACTCTTTTTTGGTACTTTTTCCAATTCTAATGTATCTTTTTTGGAAATGGGGTAACCAGAATTGGATGCAGTATTCAAGGTGTGAACATATGATGGAATTATATGTGGTCCCTATGATATTTTCTGTCATATTATCAATTTCTTTCCTAACGATTCCGAACATCGTTAGCTTTTTTGACTACTGCTGCACATTGAGCCCATGTTTTCTGAGAATAATCCACAATGACTAGCATCTCTTCCTTGAATGGTAACCACTAATTTAGATCCCACCATTTTGTATGGACAGTTGAGATTATTCTTAAAGCTTTTTAATTTAAAAGATCATGTCACAAGAAAGCAAACCAGTAATTAAAAATTACAAAGTTTCTTCTTATAAATGTAACTCATTGCTCCTTACTGTACTGTGAGATGAAGTCTGCTCTCACTCACTGCTTGTGAAGTAGCACCAAAAACAAAGAATTTCTTTGACAGAGTGGCAACAGAACCTAGGATTACAGCTAGATAGTCACTAGGTGCTGATTGGCTGATGTCTCTTTCACAGCAAGCAACGAAGCCAACCAGCGCCTAGCTCTTTGCACAGGCTGAGGCTATTTCTCTGCTGAATGTTGTAAAAGCAGTCAGTGGATGACATATAGCAGCAGATCCTGCTCCATCTTTGGGACTGTGGAATTGCCACTGGAAATGGTGTATTCCCACTACATCAACTTTGGAGGCAGAGAAAAAGGAGACAAGATAAAAAGGAAAGCAGACAGTAGATGCACTACCCAAACCCACCTGCACAAGGGCTCCTTGCGCTGCACTCCATGGAGTTTTTGGGAAAAGAGGACTTACTACTCCATACATCACCCCAAAGATGGTAAGTGTGCAGATGCTACTTTCACAGCCCTACTACTCTTCCCTGCCCTCAAGGGCAGATTGACTCCAAATCTCTGATGCTTACACAAGATAACTGAACTGGTCACTGGCAACTGAATTTATCCATTAGGAAAACTTTCCAAACAAGGGAAAGTCTATAGGGAGGGCCAGACTGTGATAACTTTACTTGCTTGGACCACCCCACTGACATCAGCAAAGCTGATTATGGAGTAAGGTAGTCCCAAGTGTGAGCAGCAGATACACAACCTGACCCTCAAACACAAGCTCAATAGATTTAGAGGAATGTACCTAAAACTGGGGACTTGGAGATTTCATATTTTCATATTCTCTTTGGAGCAATACAATTCAAATCCATTCTTGGAGACTAGAGACCAACGATGGTTATATGTGATGAAAATGATGGAAACCATAGCATATGCTAAACAATCTCTCATTTAAGCATGGTAACCTCATAAATATTCAATTAGTTGTGACCATCTAGGATACAAATAGGAGTGCCAACTCCCAGAGTCAAGTGATTATATGAGAATTTCAGCTTTCATCAAAGCAAAAGGGATTTCTAGACCTCCTGATCAAGTCTTTCACCACACTAGAAAAAGACTTGAGTGTACTATAAAACCAACCCCCCCAATCTATTTTCCTTTTTAAAACAAGTCTTATGATTTTAAACTAGACTCAATTTTTGAGCATAGAAGTAACTCATTGCTATCCTGAAGGAACAAGTTCTACAGATAAGCAAGTAATATACTTTTACTTCTCTGCATACCACACTCAGAAAAAGTGCTGCTGAATGTGCCAAGAGGAGCTAACAGTGATAAGTGAAGAACCTGATGAGGATAACCATGCTCTAGGAATTCAACTAATACCATCACCTTTCTCTATCTGGTCTCCTTTTTTCCCTGCCACCATCAGAAAACATTATCATCAGATAACACTACTGAGTAACTTGGCAGATATGAACCGCTGACCCAGAAATGATGAGCTTTGTGTCCTGAGGCCAATCGTCTGAAGCAACTGAGTCACATGTCTGAGAATGCAACTTAGAAATGGGCATGAGAAAGCACTTTAACTCTCTTAATAAATGATATTGTTTGTGCAAATGTGTCTAAAAATTCTCTTAATTGCCATCACCAACAGCAAAATGCATTTTCAATTGATGGTATTTTCGATACAGTTTATTAAGCATTTGCTGGATAAAACATCTCTTGCAACAAACATTAAAATTAAATATATCATGCTGTTAGCAGAACAAATAGATGGATTGCAACTGCTTTCTGAAGAGAGTTTATGTTTCAGAATCAATATGTAGCTGAAATGTCCTAGCAACAACTGAGATTTGTTATGGCACAAAATCTTTTTTTTTTCTTCACAGTTCTGAAGATCATGCAGCAAAATAAATTAGAATATCTTGAAAAAGAAAAACAGATTTTCAAGAAACAATGAAAAGTATTCTTGTGAACGAGACACAACTAAACAAAACTCCAGAGCTGGATCTTTAGCTCATCTAATGCAGCTATACTCCTTTACACTGACTGAAGATCATATTTTTCCCTATACGAGAAAACTAAGTTATAGAGGCACATTATATAATTAATAATTATAAGACATGCCTACCTTCTGAATAGCACTGGTCCATCTTGCTTTGGCCAAACTACTTAAGTTAACTCGATCTTTACTGCTAGGAAAAAGAAATGAAGAAATCAATTGGCAATGAGCATACATAAATGCACCAGAATGCGATCAAAGATTATTACCCATAATGGGATATAGGCAGGTCCAAAGCCAGTTGTGATAAGACAAATAGGGATAATAATTATGAGGTGTCTGTAATCAAAATGAACAAGAATGAGCATGTGTTTTGTATATTGAATATACTGTACTCTACACTAAAACAAAATTTTCCCAATAGGACTGGTTACTGTACTTCCTGAAGTATTAGTTTTTTACAAAAAAAAAAAAATGAAAAATTCTCTGGCAATCAATCTACCAAGCATACTACCTTGACAATAAAGCTGAACCAGAAACACAGGCAAAATCAAACTGCTCTGATGTGAGAAATTGTTTTTGTTGCATCCTTATGAGCAGAGACGACTAACATAACCTCCCAGTATCATAGTCAGGCAACGAACAATGAAACATAGGTAAAGAGCCTGGTCACAAGAGATGCAAACACTAACAAACCTCATTACACAAGAGAATTCCCCCCCCCCAAGCAAAATGGCACTTTATTATTGAACATAATTGCCATGGATCTAGCTCATGAAAAAGGAACAATGTTACCCTGTTTCCCAACTCCCTTTTTTTTTTTTTCCCTTTGAGTGTCTATGTTTTCTTATTCAGGTCTTTCTAGAGCCATACATCAGCATGCTCTTTATTTTTCCTTAACTGCTGCCTTATTCTCTTTTCTGGTCCTTTTTCTCACAAGACTTTTTATGTTATTTTTCCTTTTTCTATCCCAGAATCTTGTTTCATTACCAATATTTTAAATTAATTTCTGTTAAAAGATCACTAGAATACTTTACAGCATAAGGTATTACCTTAACATTTCCTTCTTCACATTCTTACCTTCTCTGAACTTTCTGCTCCTTTGTCATTCTCTCTCCCTCAAATCCCAGAGGAAAACAACTCACTTTCTTCATCTCTCTCACTTCCACTCTGACCTTCCACGAAACCTCTCTTCTCAATCCCACACTCTCCTTCTGCCTGGGCTCTGCTCCGTGCCCGCATTCCCCAAAATTTCCTCTCGTACATTTAATTCTGCACCACAATTTATGTATTCCCTTTTCTTTCCTGACCTGTTTTCTCTTTCGTCCCCAATGCTCCAGCACAGTGGGCATCTTTTAGTGTGCAGCAGCAAGATCCACATGGACATTTAGGGCACAGCATGCTGGAGCACTAGAGCAGTGGTTTTCAAACTTTTTTTCTTGGGACCCAATTGAAAACAATCATTTATGCCCATGACCCAACAATTAAGTCTTTGAGTGATGCATTTCGGTCTTTTGGTGGCAAGCAGCAGGGGATGCCATGACCCAGTGCCTGAGGATCTGTGATCCAGTACTGGGTCCTGACCCTAAGTTTGAAAACCACTGCACTAGAGTTACACCCTATCATTCTATGCAGTGTTTATATAGACATGCCCGTAGAACAATCAAAGCGTGTAACGTAATTAATGTTCTATGGCCATCTCAGTTTGGCCACTGACCAAACTCTTAGGGTTAGGATATGTGGGGTATGTCTACAATGACAACAGCATATTCGCCTCCATCTGCGCTCTTCTAGGTTCAACTGAATGGTCTGTCAAGACATGCTCAATTGATCTATGGCTCAATGGTGCAACTCCAGCCCCAAAACTGGAGCATTTCCAGCAATTC
This sequence comes from Podocnemis expansa, assembly GCA_007922195.1. Taxonomy (NCBI): domain Eukaryota; kingdom Metazoa; phylum Chordata; order Testudines; family Podocnemididae; genus Podocnemis; species Podocnemis expansa. The sequence continues at coordinate 2,854,615 of ML682232.1, forward strand.
CCAGTTGACCTAGTGCAGTGTAAAGAGGGAGGTAAGTGGGAGTTCATAAGGCAATGGGAGATGCACGGGTATCATCAACTGCCACCAAAAAGTGAAGTGAGTGTAGAATAGGGCTAGAGTAGGAAGTCTGCTGGTCTATGTCTAGAATGGCAACTCCTATGTTCCTATGACACTTCCGGATGTTCATGTGACACTTCAATATTTCATTAAAAGCTCAACATTTAGCATCCCAAATGCTCTAAGTAGAGTAAAGATATCTGGTTTTGCGTGATGTTTTTGTCACTTTGCTATTTCCACAGCACCAACAGCTTGCTATGTGTTTTGCAGACCAGTAGAAAGATGTGCACAATTGCTGGCCTAAAGTGGTGACACATAGAAAGGTTGGTTAGTGACTTTATTTCTTGGCTCCAGCCACCTGACATAGAACAAAGTTCCAAATTCTATATTCTTGCCGCATGGTAGAGGTTAATATGGTTTATAATCTACAAAAGGAAGTAGTGGGACGGAACACAAAATCCTGAGGTGTAACATCAGAGTGATTTTTGTTTGGCTTTTTAATTATGATTAAGTCACAATAACTGTAGATGTTTGAAGAAAGGCAGTCTGGTTTCTAAGCCTGTCACAGCATTTCCAGGTAATACTTAGAGTAGTAGAGACTGCTGAGCTATGGTACCATGCAAATTGTTTGCTTTTTAAATGATTCCCACTATATTCTTAAAAACCATCAGAAGAATTGAAAACAAAAACTATATCAACAAAGAAACACCTGCAGGCAGCCACAAGTGAGAGCATAGACTGCATGGTCTAAGTGTCAGAACTCATATGTAATCAAATGCCTGTCGGTTTTAAGGCAGGTTAGAAAATAGATATAATTTGTATTTGTATCTCTTCTGTCTGGTGGCAGTTATTATTTGTACAGCACTTTACAAAATATTGCAAAAGACCAGCTACTGGCCTGAGGAGCTTGCAGTCTTAGTTAGACTAATCTGGCACACAAGTCAACAAGTCATAGATGCCATGACTGCGCATAGATCACCCTCAAAATGCTCCTTAGCAGAAGTGTGTTTTAAAGAAGGACTGGAAGTAAACCACTTGAATGAGGGATCCTGTTACAAGCATAAATGATGAAATGCAAAAATGTGCAAAAAGACTGAGACTGGGGGAAAGAGGTATGATACAGTTATTTTGTAGTTCATCAAAGAAGTCAGACAGCTGCTCTAATGAGGCCACTCCAGATTCCTTTTGACAATGAAAAATCCTTAGGTGGCATACCAATGGCCTAGCTATCTACTCTAAGTTGAACAGCAGGACTGTTTTGACCTGACACAGGCCAGCACAAGCGGAGCAGAAGTTACTAAGAACCATCTCTCACGTCATGTTCTTCTCAGTTGTATCTACTGTAAAACTCAGTACAACTGAGGACTGCGCCCCACAGGACCATTTAAGTAAGAAGATATGGTCTGAGGGATTGTAGGTTGAACAATGAGCAAGAGATATGATAGCTTAGGATGAACTTTGAAGAGAGCACTCAGGAAGAAGGGCATGGAGTGACAGGGTGTACAGGATGATGTGAAGACACATGAGGATGTTGTGAAGAATATGAAGGTGAAATCAAAAAACATGAACTGCAACAGAAGGAGAAACTAAGTCAGTTTGTCCATAGATTTAACCATTCTGTACCCAAAGTCCAGGTAAATGACTGACACAATCCAGAAGGGTGACAAGACTTACAGTTACCAAAAAAAAAAATATTATAATACCCACAATTTTCATCAAAATCTAGTATTGCTAGGTTAAGATGGGAGTACCAAGCATGCGAATACCAAGTCTTTGATTTTTTTTTAATTTTATATTTTAGCACCTAGCCTAAAACCCCAGTGCCTCCTTCTGAAGCAAACCAAAGTCAAAAGTAATGGCAATGAAAAGAGACAGACAATTTAAACAAATCTAATACCCACAGCAAATCTTTATGGACACACCACCAACTGAGAAAAAAAAACCCCAGCTTTCAAAGCATATCTGGATCTCGAGGTGATAAACTGCAAGATCTGTATTTATGATGGTTCTATTTTTCTTAGATCCCGTTTAAACAGAAAACAATTGAGTTCAACTGTGGGCATAAAACCATCTTGTGGCCCAATACAGTAGTAACACATTTGGTTCAGCCCATGTGAGTGGGAGAAAATTTAGCTATAAATCAGTTTCGGAGTATTTCAGGCTAAGTAAAATACGTCCAAACAGATATATATTATATTTAATGAAACTCTACAGTGGTATAATGGATCTGTTGTCTTCATACAGCAAAACTACTGCTAAGTGATTCAGCATTAGTGACTACAAACAAAAAGAAAAATATTTTTTAAATAAACGTGAATGAAGAACTGCTGATTTCCAGATCAGAAATCCTTCCCACTCAGATACCATACAAGATCCACCTCTTGTCAGTCACAATCACAGGCTGAAAGCAAGGAACTAAGCAAAGTCAAACTGCAAAAGGGACAAACTAAAATATACATAACAGAACAAACCTAAAATATATGTCACAGAACGGGTGAGGTGATGAAATTAAGAGGCTGTAGGATTACAGCTGAAGTACTAGAACAACAACTGACACTCACAAAGTCTGAGCTAGGCAAGTAGGCTTCCTACACAATGCACAAGGAGAGGGAAGTGCTTAAGAATGGAAACCATAAAATGAGCAAGCTAAGTGCCTAAGGCTATGTCTACACTGCAGGGCTCAGTTAAGTCGACTTAATAAGGTCTCCTTAAAGACAATTTTAAGGAGACCTTATTAAGTCAACTTAGAAAGGTCACATTACATTAGGTCAACTTTTTAAAGTTGACTTAAACCAGGGGAACCATTTAAAGTCAACTTAATAAAGCCAACTTTAAATGGGTCCCCTCACTTAAGTCGACTTCAATGGCCACATTGTGTTAAGTCAGCTTCATAAACTCAATTTAACCCTTAAAGTCGACTTTAAGGGCAGGAGTTATTAGCTTGACTTAAGCAAGTTTCTTAAGTCAACTTAAGCCCCTAGGGTAGACAGCCTAAATTAGGCAATAAGAGATGCTGTGCAAAGCAGTTTACATGCCTAACTCCAGTTTGCAGGGAGGTACCTATCTCTGCTTGTAATCTACAGCTAAGAATCCCAGCAGAGGCAAGCTGCTTAGACACTTAGGCTATCTTGCAAGGCGAGTGTCCTTTTACAGCCATGAATGAGGTAATTTAGGTCAACCTAAGTGGTAGTTCCAAAGGGGCAGCCATGTTAGTCTTGTTCAGCAAAACAAGCAAGGAGTCTTGTGGCACTTAAAGACTAACAGATTTATTTATTGTATGAGCTTTCATGCAAGGAAATCCCACTTTGTCAGACACTTCAAAGATGAAGGAAATTATGGAATGGGAGGAAAATAAATGCAAGGAAGCATTAGTCATGGAATCAGGTCACACTGTAACTGCAAATCAAAGCAGTTGTTAAGATAAGTGTTAGTGTCGCCCTGCCCCAAGTCCCTTTATAGATCTGGGACTTAACCTTTCTGGTCCGCAATTAATCTATCTGTAAAATGCAGATAATGAGGCTTGGCTATTTCACAAAAATGCTGCAAATCCAAATTTATTAATGATTGCAAAACAATTTGAATTCTCTGGTGATAGGCTGTAGAAACATGCAGTCTATTATTTTAACCATTGCTGTATTGAGATGCCTCACTATTGAAATGCTATGCTGATAAATGAATACAGGGCTAGGAAAACATAACCCAAGACAAAATATTATATTCAGGTGCTGTGCTTCTTAATGACTTTTTGAGGAACACAACCTCCTGACACTTTTATAAATGTTATCCCTAACACTATTTTATACATAGAAAAGCAACTTATATGTTCAAAAATACTTGGGGTTTCTTTACAATTATATTGAACCCTTTGGTTATTATGTGGAATCACATAATAGTATACTTATTCTTGCCACTCCTTCCTTATATAGGCACTGTACAAAATATGTGATGTCTAGTTACTGGTTCTTTTGTAAATAGTGGAAAGTTGTTCATGACTATCTTTGTTCCCAATTCTTCAATGAAATCTGCCAGGGTTGCAGGCTAGTGAGTCTTGTTGAATTTATATTTGTTGTAAAATCAATGAGAAATTACACAGATAGGAACACTTAAGTGTGTGGGTTCATGCATTGATGTAGTTACTAGTTAGCATTGGATGGGTATGTAATGAAGGGGTAATATACAGAACATGCTGGGATTATGCGATGGCACAAATACATATAAAAAGAGTCTGCACCAGCTTTCCAAATCAGCATGTATCATGGCTTTTTCTGCATTTCCAGGCTGAGGGCTTCTATGATATTTATTTTTGCAAAGCTCTTGAAGTTGGTTTGTTTTGTTTTTTTAAGTGTAACAATTCACAACCGTGTTCCCTAAAATCAAGAAGAGCAAGCTTTTGAAAAAAGCTGACTCTCTGCTACATGAAATGCACATGTGGTGGGATACAGCTGCTATGAAAAACAAGCTGCACCTTACCTGAATGAATAATTTATCAATCTACCACAGATCAAAAGAACAAACACGAGTAGTAAAGAGTGTAGTTCAGGGGAAAGGTTAGCTGTACGAGGAAGATATAAACAAGACACCATGGCTATGTCTACACTTAGAAGGTTAGTTCAAATTAACTTAATTCAAACTAATAATGATTAGTTTGAATTAAGTTAATTGGAATTGACATGGCCACAGAAGGAAAACCAATTCAAACTAGCATGTCCATGGACAGGACTTGCTAGGTCGAATTAGGAGAGGGGCACAATGGGAGGTGTGGCAAGATGGCCCCCAAGAAGGGCCATGCCCCCACCCAATATATAGAAAAAGGTAGGCCTCCTCCTTGGAGGAGAAAGGTCAAAAACTGTTAATCTGACAATGATTAATTTGAATTAACACAGCTACATTGGCTAAATTCAAACTAATAAGTTCAAATTAACCTTTTCTTTGAAGTTAAGCGAGGTTTTACAACTTTGAAGTAACCTTTCATTAATTCAAACTTAAGAATTCCTTGGTTTGAATTAATGAAAGCCAGTGTAGCCATGCATTAATTTAATTCAAATTAAATTGTAAGTGTAGGCATACACTGTGCTAATAGGCAAGAGCGCCATGTCCTACCCAAATCCAATAAAGCAGGTATTCTTTGCCTGTTTAAATATCTGTTTATATATATTTATGCTTATACAAAGTTATTAGCCTTTTTAGCCTGAGCAGTTTGCCAGCATTTAGGGTCTTGTGGATTGTTTCCATTCAGAGGAGAAACTGATGATTCAGAAAGGTCTTTCTTTGACATAGTCCTGTTTAATTACAAAATACATAAAAACTCCTGTTTTCCTGAACACAGTGGGAAATGAACAAGAACTAGTTTCTTTTTTCAAAGTTCCACGTCTCTTTACAGTGTTCTGCCAAAAAAAAAAAAAAAAGCAAGCACGTTTTGGCTCCCTATTTTCTATCAAGGCTGTGTTCCCAGTGCCAGAGCCGTAACCATGGTGGGACTGACAGGGCAAAGCCCCAGGGGGCCCGGAGCAGCTCAATGGAGCAGCTCTATTAAAGGGGTGGCTTTGCAGTGCCAGCTCTAAGCGCTGCTAATGGAAAGGGGTGTGTTCCAATCAGAAAGCACCCCAGGCGGCAAAACACCACGTTATGACTCTGCCCAGTGCTGCTTTTTTGGTCTTCTCTTCTTTCCTGTTGCTGATACTGTTTGTCTTCTAGCTGCCTCTACTCACAGAAACCTCCAAACAATATCCAGCAAAACACCTCTGCACACTAGCTCAGTTTCTGATTGGCCTTGCACGTGCCATGAGTTTTGGGTGGCTGTGCTCATTGTTTCAGTCATCTTACTACAAAAAGAAGTTTACCTGCTTCATCTGGAATGAAGGGTTGAAGACATAAAGATCATCTTCAATGAAGTTTCGCTCAACCTCCAGCATAACACAGAAAATCTTGAGAAAAGAGTCCTCCATTTCAAATGAGAGGTTATATGTTCAGAAATGTTTATGATCAAGTTGGATTCATATCAAACATTTGATGACAGTGATCATTACACATCCCTGAAATCCCCATTTGTGCAAATGCAGGAATTTTATGAGCAATCAAGCTAGTCTATTTTTTACCTCACACTTGGAACAGGCCAAGATGGGACTGACATAAAGCACAAGCCAGTGGCATACTAAGAGTCTCCAGTGCCCAAGGGCCAAGCCTACATTTGCACACCTCCTGCTACCACCACTGAAGGGCAGGAAGTGTCCTGGCACTGCCTCCCCAACTGCCCTGAGGAGGAGGAGACTCTGTATCTGTGGACAGGGGCAGAGACTAATGAGGGTGCAAATACAGGCTTGGCTCAGTACCCTTCCCCCTGCACTTACCCACAGGGTGGTGCCCACCTCTCCCCTTACTGTCAGGTGCTAGCTCTGATGGGGCAGCTTCAACTCCCAGTCTGGGGGAAGCTGGATTGTCTATCACGATGCATGGGGGAGGCTCCCCTCTGCACTTTCTTTGCCGTCCAGTCCCTGAAAAGGGCTGAGCCTGGCCAGCAGCAAACCCCCCCCCCCCACGCTCTTACCTACTGCTCCAGCCCTGCAGCCTGGAGCCTTGGATGCCCAGGGACAGACTTCCCTCTCCCCCGGATCTGGGGTTGGGGGCTCAGGCAGCTCTTCACAATGCATGGGGAGGGAGATGCTGAGTTGTTCCCCAGTACCTCTTGTGTCATGTGCCCCAACCCATTCACAGCTGCTTACCCCACTGCACTTACCCACAGCTTCTTCATTCCTCACCCCCCAAACTTGCAACCTGGGGGCCTTGCCCACCCCCTCGGTATGCCACTGGCATGAGCTAAATAAGATCATGCTGGCTAAGCATGTGTCTTAGCTTTGGAACCATACAGAGCTGAGTTCCATTTAGTAGCAATATAATCAGGGCCCCCTAATAATCTCAGCATTTTTCCCATTGAAGCTAACGTTATAAACAGAGGCGTCGCTGGCACTGGGCACCCAGGGCACGTGCCCTGAATCCCAGCGCTGGTGCCCCAGATCTGGCAGCCCCGGTCTCCATCAGAATCAGGCCAGAGATCTGGGGCCCAGCCGCCGCCACCCATGGCGGCCCCATCCACAGCCGGGGATCTGGTGCCTGGCCACCCGTGGCCACTTCCAGCCCCGGCCCCACCTGGGGATGCAGGACCCAGCCACCTGTGGCCGCTTCCAGCCCCAGCCCCAGCCGGGGATGTGGGGCCTGGCCTCCTGCGGCCGCTTCCAGCCCCGGCCCCAGCCCCAGCCGAGGATGTGGGGCCCAGCCTCCTGCGGCCACTTCCGGCCCCAGCCCTGGCTGGGGATGCAGGGCCTAGCCACCTGCAGTGGCATGGCGGCTTCTTGGCCCTGGCCCCAGCCAGGGGGAGGGGGCTGGGGGCGGGGCCTGGGCCCGGGCCCGGGCCCCAGGTCCCTCCCGGGGCCAGAGATGCCTCTGATTATAAAGTTGGGAGCTGAAATACTGTGCAAAATGGGTGTTTCTTATATTCACCCAGTAACACTGTTGATGACAGAGTCCACCTCTCTGTCTTACTAACCTTTGAGGTAAGAAGTGCAGTTATGCATTCCTGAACTCTCATTTCCCCTATGTTCAGAAATTTTAGACACACACCAGCCAGGTAAATAATATTCTGATGTTTTATTCAGATATTTTGTCACAGCTGTGAAAAATGTGGGTTTCTAGCTATGAAATGCAAATTTAGTTCAGTGTTGCTTTTGCCTGTGCAGAGGTTGAAAATGAAAACATAAGACAACCCCCACCATTCTTACAGAGACCCGCAGATGATGATTCTAAAAATAAATGTTAATGCTATTGCACAGAATGACAAATTCCATGCACTGGCTACCAGCTTACATAAATTGAATTTAGTAACTCAATTTAGGATTTTATTTTTTAAATTTTATTTATTTTACACATTTTGGATAGGATCATAAACTCCTAGACTGATCAATCTGGGTTAAGTATGTGAGCAGGGAAAGGAAGACCCTCCTTACACCTCTGTGCAATGTCTCCACACGTGCAGAAATAATCAGCAAATTCTCTCCCCGTTAGGCACAAGTGGACAGAGAGTAGACAAGGGTACAGCTTTGTCTCTCTGCACCTTTCTCTGTTTCTGTAATGCACAGGTCAGCTCAGTTTAGCCAGTTTGATAGGTGTCCTTACCTTGCAGATGGCCAGTACCAGCAGCAAATGCCTTCTATATGAACCAAGAGAAAATCAAGAAGTAAACTAAACAAATGAGAAGTCCGGTGGCACTTCTAAAGACTAACATTTATTTATTGCATGCACTTTTGTGGGTATAATCCCACGTCATCAGATGCATGCAAAAAGTGCCATAGGACTTGCTTGTTTTGCTGAAATAGACTAAGATGGCTACCCCTCGGGGCATCGCTGGGGTGGGGAAGCACCTGGGGCATGAGCCCAGGCCCCGCCCCCAGCCAGCAGGCCCTGCCCCCTGGCCAGAGGTAGGGCCAGGCAGGGCCACACCGCCATGGGTGGCTAGGCCGTGGCAGGGCCGGGCCAGAAGCAGCCACAGGAGGCCGGGCCCGCGCCCATGCCACTGCGGCTGTGGCCACAGGCAGCCAGGCCCCCAATCCCTGGCCATGGATGAGGCCGCTGCTGCTGTGGGCAGCCGGGCCCTGGATTCCCGGTGGGGGACGGGGCCGCCGTGGGCGGCCGGCAGAGCCCCGAATCCCCGTCCGGGGATCCGGGGCCCTGGCCAGCCGTGGCTGTGGCGGCACGGGGCCCAGACTCCTGCATCCGCTTCTGGCCCAGCCCAGCCCGGCCCGGCTGCGGCCTAGCCACCCAGGGCAGCGTGGTCCCACCTGGCCCTATCCCTGGTAAGGGGGCAGGGCCAGCTGGGCGGCGAGCTGTGCCCTGGATCCCCGGCCTGATTGGGCCGGAGATCCAGGGCACTGGCGCTGGGACTCGGAGCACATGCCCTGGGGTGCCCAGCGCCAGCGACGCCCCTGGCTACACCCCTGAAAGTCATGAACTGTGATTCAAAGGAATATCTTTAAACGCACTCTACCTCTTTGAGCTATTCTGTGTGGTGCAGCATGTGCATCATTCCTTGTTTAGGGCTGTGTCTAAAATCATCCCTGGACACTGATTAAATCAGGTCAGTGAGTTCTATGAATGAGACTTCTGCCTGAGGAATGGTTGGATGGGACAGTTTTTTGGTCAGTCTTTAAGTGCCTCAGGACTCCTTGTTTGTTTTTCTGAACTACACTAACACGGCTGTCCCTTTGGATCGATATTGAACTTAATAACCCTGGAGAACGTATCTCAGAAATACACTTCTTCACCTTGTTTCTTTGCTTTTTAGAAAGACTCCTGGAAGTGAAAGTGCTAAATTAACTATCTGTTTGAGCTGAATATGTATTGTCCCTGTAAGCAGTTAGGGTCTCCAGGGGGCAAGAAGGGTGCCTCCTAGTGCCACTCAGGGGGAATTACACTTGAGTGGTGCCCCTTCTTGCACCTAGGCATCACTCATAGCCCTGCCCCCTGGTGAAGCAAGCAAATGCAAAGTCTCTAGCCCTGGCCCCCAGGAGGGGCGGACAAATACAAAGACACCGCAGCTGCCCTAGCGTGGCTCCGGCACAGCGGTTAGTCATTCGGGTGGTTTGGGTAAGGAGAAAGGGGATGAGGAGGGGTATGCAGGCCCACCTGCTCCACTGCATCCCAGCCCAGGGTCCTATGCGGCAGAGTGCTCCACTACTGGGTCAGTGGGGCTCCATCTGAAATGCGCTGACACCAGCTAGTGTTTGACACTGCACTCTCCCTCGGCTACTTCATCCCACTACAGCCTGAGTACCTATGTCCACCAAGGGTAGCCATCCTTGGGGTCAGCTTCGTAGGTGGCTCAGGGAATCCCCGTGAAACCATCTGCATCCATGGGTGTTAGATCCGGGAACTCCTCTGGCTCATCAGCAAGGGGTAACTCCTCTAGGTTGCAAAGTCCACATGCCACCGGCGGCTCCTCCTCTGCCAATGGGAGCTCCTCTAGCTCACAGGGGTTGTAGGAGTCTGCCTCCATCTCTTCTAGGCAGGAATCGGCCTCATCACTGGGCAGTTGGTACAGGCTCCAATGGGTCCTGGGGTGTCCTCCCCAGTTGGTAGCCTTGGGGTTCCCCTCTCAGTCACTAGGTCCAGGGAGACTGGGCGGGCCGTAGAGTCATTCTGCCAGGGTGGACCGGGTTTGCTGCCTGACCCAGGCCAGGCCTCTTCCCACCGGCAGCCTCCCTGGAGACACATACTTCTCCTTCAGCAGCTCAGCCCCTACTGAGCTGCTAGCTACGGTTTTCACACTTTCTGGCTTGGCCCTGCCCTTCCACTTCTGGGCCCTGGGGTGTGCAGTTCCCCAGTCCAACCAGGGGGGGTGTTCAAGCCTTTCCTCCAGCCCTGGCTCTGAGGGAGGTCACAGTGCCTGGTTACAGTCCCCTTAAGGCAAAACCCTATGCTGAGGGTATTGGAATTAACCTTTGATAGCACAATCCTCTTTGAATTCCCTGGTGTACACAAAGGCCAGGCAGGCTGCTCCACCTTTGAGGATGATCGAATTTCCTCCCCACCAGTGTGGATGAGTGCTGAACTGATGCAGAGAGGCTCATTCTCTTCCTCTCTTTTGAATGCTGTATGTCACCTGGAGTATACAAGGAAAGTAGTCTTTTAAATTCCCTGAGACCAAAGACTGAAACTCTCATGCAGTATCTGCAAGAGAGAAAGAAGGGTGTTTCTATCCAACCCCCACAGTGTTGCAATCTGGCTTATTGAAAGCTGAAAGCTTTGATAATAATAAGACAGGAAAAATATGGAGAAGGGAGCTTTATGACATTTTTAATTAACAAATTTGTTTTCCTTCTCAATTAAGTTGGCTAAATACATTACAATTAGTCCAACATTTCAACAGTGATTTGCATTTTCATAGCATTTTTGCAAAATTAAATGTCATTAAGAACTTTGTTGAAAAGCGGTTAATTATAGAGCAGTCAAAGCATGGCCTGCATACAGACAAACAGTAATGTCGTTCAAGCGCTTATTTATTTCCTATACACAGCCCTGAACATCTGCATTGATTTCTGGCATTAACAGTGAATACTTAATCTTGTCAACTTTGAATATAAATGGAAATAAATCATGCAAATAAAGCAGAGTTATCCCAATTCTATTGTTTTTCTCTCAAAGCAGGACCACTGTCTTTTTCTTGTTATACAATGTACATTCTTTTATATGCCATATAGTTTGTTTTTTCCATCTAGATTTATAATTAATTATAACAAAAACTGGACAGGATATTAACCTTTTGCTTCAGGGTTCATGACAATCTAATTATTAGAGGTGAGTAGGAGATCTCTGTGGGGAGAGGGAGGTTCAGATTATCTCATATTTACCTATCACAACAGGCTGGTTTGTTTTTTTAAAATACCTTCCTCAGAAGGATCTAAACTGTTGGAGATATGATACTAGACTTGATGGAACTTGAGTCTAATCCAGTCTCACATTTCCTATGTTGATTTCTAGGTCATTTTGTTTCCTTTCTTATTATCAGAAAAATAACACACTTCCATTTCAATTCATGGTCTGATTTCCTCTTAAACTATAAACTAAATTTCATCAGCAGAGTATTTCAAAGGAAAATATTACCACTGTAGTTTTCAGAAATCAAGACCTTTCCATCAAATGTTAATAAAATAGGATGGATGAAAAGGGGGTTCTGAAACATGTACATATTTTAATCCTAGGAATAAATGATCACTTTCAGATAATAAAACGATGACAAAATTCATATAGCTTCTGACAGGAGGGAAGAGAAGTGTAAGTAGACAGTGTAAGCACTAGGAGCAGCTATTCAGACCAGCTAATGGAATTTTTACCACTGTTTTGCAGAATACGTCTAAATAATAGCAGTAACACCTCCATGACAACTCCCTCTGTTCCTAGCACTGGTGGAGCTGAACCAGAAGTACAACATTGGGAGACTTTTGGATAAAGCTCAACACAGGCAAAGATTTTCAATTCATGCCTCTTTACAGCTTTTTCCCATATGTCTTGAAAAAATTTCCAAATCAACTAGTAAAAAGAAAAATCTTATGGAAGACCCTGTTTTGTGACAGATTCTTTCCAATTTACAGGCATAAGTGTTTTACTGGAGGTTTGAATAAGCATCCAAATTTTTGAATGTCTATTCAGATAGAACCTTCAAATTTTGGGCCAAATCTTGAAATTATTACTTAGTTTCTTTTCAGTCTTCATCGACTTCAATGGCCATTTTGTCTGAATAAGAACTGAAAAAAATTTCAGGATTTTTCTCTTGTCAAGTTTGCTTACTCAGGTTAACCATGTTCCAAAGGGGCAGCCGTGTTAGTCTAGTAAAGCAAAAAAAGCAAGGAGTCTTGTGGCACTTAAAGACTAACAGATTTGTTTAGTGCATGAGCTTTCATGGGAGAATATCACACTTCGTCAGACGCTTTGAAGAGGGAGAACTTACAGAATTGGATGAAAATAAACGCAGGGGAGTATAAGACATGGGATCGCATCATACTGCAACAGCAAAATCAGAGCATTTGTAAGGATTCAGACTTCAGGAAACAGCATATAGAGGGAGGGTGAAGTCAAATTACCTGCTATAATGTGAAAAGAACCCATAGTCACGATTCAGCCCTGCTTTCACACAATTTAATTTGCATATTAATTCAATTTCAGCTGTTTCTCTTTGAAGTCTTGATGTCCCATTGATTTCTTGACAACCGTTGTTAACAAGTCATCAATGGAGTGATTAGGAAGATGGAAGTGCTCAGCAACTGTATTTTTTTTGTGCGTTATGATTTCTGATATCAGTTTTGTGTGCATTTATTCTTCTGCGTAGAGATTATCCTGTTTGTCCAATGTATAAGGCGTGGGGGCATTTCCGGCACATGATGGTATAAATCACATTAGTGGATGAGCAGGTAAAGGATCCTTTGATGGAGTAGCTGACTTGACTAGGTCCTATAATGGTGTCTTTTGTGTAGATTTGTGGACAGAGTTGGCATTGTAGTTTGTTGCAGGGATATGTGCCTGCTTTAATGTTTCTGTTGTTGGGTCTGTAGCTGCTGGTTAGTATCTGTTTATGTTTTGGGGGTTGTCTGTAGGTGAGAAGAGGTCTGTCTCCCAAGGCTAGAGAGAGTGAGGGGTCATCTTTTAAAATAGGCTGGAGGTCCTTAATGATCTGTTGTAGAGGTCTGACTTGAGGGTTTTATGTGGTGACCAGTGGCATTCTATTATTTTCTTTTTTGGGCCTTTCCTGTAGTAGTTGACTGCGGGGTACCCGTCTGGCCCTGTCAATCTGTTTCTTTACTTCTCCAGGTGGGTACCATAGTTTTAAGAAAGCTTAATAGAGATCCTGAGGACATCTGTCTCTGTCTGAGGGATCAAAGCAAATGCAGTTATATCTTAGGGCTTGGCTGTAGACAATGGATTGTGTGGTGTGTTTAGGATGGAAGCTTGAGGGATGTAGATAACTATATTGATCAGTAGGTTTTCGGTATAGAGTGGTGTTGATATGTCCATCCCTAATTTGTACTGTAGTGTCCAGAAAGTGGGTCTCCTGTGTGGAGTGTTCCAGGCTCAAATTTGATTGTGGGGTGGAAATTGTTGAAATCACTGTGGAAAACTTCAAGAGCATCTCTGCCATGGGTCCAGATGATGAAGATGTCATCAATATAGCGTAAGTAGAGGAGAGGTGTTTTGGGATGAGACTTGAGGAAATGTTGTTCTAAGCCACCCATAAAAATGTTGGCATATTGTGGGGCCATGCGGATACCAAGAGTAGTGCCACTGACTTGTACATATAAACTGTACTCAAATCTGAAATGGTTGTAGATGAGCACAAAAATCACAAAGTTCAGTCACAAGATGTGCTGTGGCATCATCTGGGATGGTTCTTCTAATAGTTTGTAATCCATCCTTGTGTGGGATGGTAGTGTAAAGAGCTTCTGCATCCATAGTGGCCAGGATGGTGTTTTCAGGAAGCTCACTGATGGTATCTTGAAGATAGCTAGGGATGTTGATAACATAGGGTCTGAGGAGGGAGTCCACATAGCCAGATAAGTTTGCTGTAAGAGTGTCAATGCCTGAGATGATGGGGCGTTCAGGGTTTCCTTTTTTATGGATTTTAGGTAGTAGATAGAATATTCCTGGTTGGGGTTCTGGTGGTGTGTCTGCCTTTATTTGTTCCTTTACTGCCTTAGGTAGTTTCTTGAGTAGGCGTTGTAATTCTTTATGGTATTCTTCAGTGAGGTCAGAGGAAAGAGGTTTGTAGAATGTTGTGTTGGAGAGTTGTTTATAAGCCTCCTGGTCGTAATCCAGTTTATCCATGATGACAACTGCACCTCCTTTGTCAGCCTCTTTAATGATAATGTTAGAGTTGTTTCTGAGGCTGTGGATAGCATTGTGTTCTTCATGGCTGAGATTATGTTGTAAGGGATGTTGTTTGTCCACGATTTCATCCTTTGCATGGTGGCGGAAACAATCAATGTAGAAGTCTAATCTGTTGTTCCGACCTTCTGGAAGTGCTCAGGTTAACCATGTAACTATGGCTTGCTAACCATATAACCTATCCCTTTATGTTGACATGCTCATTAAAAAACTGAAAAAGTAGTAGACAAAGCATCTTTGGCACTCTTCCATCTATACTGTTAGGTCACTGTAGAAATCTGTTGGATCTTTCAATTTGTAGATCTCATTAGGAAACCGTAAGTTTTTATGTATTTGATGCCTCTGCCTGAGCTTTTCTTTTTGCTGTCTTTGAACTGGGTTGGTTGAAATGGGTTCAATCTTTTGAAAATACTGTTTTAAATAGAGTTTGAATTCAAGTATCCTGTATTCTTCGTGACAAATCAAGAACTGGTGAAAGTCAGTGGTACTGCCCCCTTTTATACCAGGTTTGAATTTGGGCCCTTGTGCTTTTAAAAACGCACTGCCTGAACTCAGTGGTCAAATCCTGGCTCCACTGAAGTCAATGGGAGTTTTGCCATAGCCTTCAGTGGAGTCAGGATTTTTCCTGGCTCAATACAGCTTTAATTTGTGAAGTATTGTAAGTCCAGGATGCTTGAGTGGACCAATAATTGGGCCTGGAGACAGCTGAATTAAGAAGTAGAGGCTCTATAGTCAGTCAGCTACCATAGATTGTGTAGGGCAGAAAACTGCATCAGAGCAGCTCTCTTTAGGAACCTGATCAGTTTGAAAAGAAAAACTATATTGATGGGTGAAAAGGTGAGTCAAGGTCTGTTTCTTACTGGGAAACGGCTCATCAAAAGGGGTGAGCTGGAGATGGGGAAATTTCAAAAGTATATTCATTTTTCCTGCCTAACAGATCCAGACCTTTGAAATTTATTTTTCAGGCTTTGGGTAAATATTATTAATGGCAAAAATCAGGCAGAGATGTATAATGAAAGTTGTCATTTAAGATCTCTTGCTGGCTCTGTGAAATAGCTGCAGGGTTATTAGCTGTACATGTGATGACAAATTAAACAACCTCTAGGGCACAAACCTGCAGTATGACTGAATTACTGTATATCCTTCACTAGCACACAATGCTAAAGAATTTCCTTTTCTATCATGCTAATTAATGGCAAAACCCCTTGCACAAGAAGTTTGAAGTTACTCCTGAAGTCTACACAGGATTCATATTCAGGTCAGCTAGATTGATATGCAGTTATCACGCGTGTGCGCGTGTGTGTGCATGCCCATGCGCGCACACATGCACGCAAATCGTGTTTCAGGGTTAACAGCAAAATTTTTCCAGAGGAACAAATCACCAGGGCTATTAGATTCTGACATCCTTAAATTCCTTTAGAAGTCTGGACTTTGGAAAGTCTAGATATGGTCTGGGGCTTTTCTACTGATGAGTTGCTTGTCTTAATTCATGAACTACAACTTCTCTGTAAGGCATTGTTTTATATCTCAAAAGTAGGTGGGCAACTTAGTTATTATAAACTAGGAGGGAATGATTCAGCTAAGCAAGACATCTCTTGATCTCCTCCTCCTTAACTATTATACTATAAAGCTTTTATTACTTAGTTAAAGACACACAAATATCACAGGATTTGGGATACTTAAATTCCAGTTCCTACCATTCAGAGAGTCATGAACTGGACTTCCCTCTCCCCTTTCAATAAATATTAAACAGTCTGGAAATTGCTGTTGGTAATCCTGATATATTATCTTGTATTCCCCCTATTAATACAGCATGCCCTGCAAGTTGCAACCAAGACTCCTCATTTACTTTGTTCAAGTCACCAATGGAAAACAAGCATGTCACAGAATTTCACAGTAACTTGCAGTCTTGTCTGATGGATGTGGAGAATGGCCACAGTCAATGTTGATAACCAGGCAATCCTAACTTAAGATGCATTATCTTTTCAGTGCTGCAGTGTTATATTCATTCTCTCAACAGCCCCAGTTATATAACACAGCAAAAGTTCACATAATTGGAACAGACTGTCAGGATCCAGGACTAATAGGGGGGATTGGAAGTTCAAAAAACGCATTTTGGTGTCAATTAGACAACAGCAACCTAACTATTTGGACTACTCAATAACTTGTCAGCTTCTAATAAATCTTGAATCCTACTGGGATCACAACAGATCATTTGTGATGTCTACAGGAAGAAAACAAAGAACTAACTGACATGTACCTTTTATGATGCACTCAAGATCATGTCTATATTAAGCATCATACAACCACTTAGCAACCTGTTTCCAGGTATTTAAAAGCCTTCTAATAACTTTGCCATTAAAAATTGTTGCATTCTTAAAACTTACTCACCTAGTTGACAATATTAGTGATCATATTTTATACAACATGCTTTTAAACAAATTTAGACTTTTTTTCTGTGTGTAACTATTTTCTTAAACCGTCCTCTACACTGTCCTTGGTCATAATCAAAATATATTTTTTTTAAATTGTGATTGATAAACATCACATAAGCATTTGGTTGCATATGCCACTCCCCACTCAGCGCCAGCCCTCCCTGGCCCCAAGACTGGTTGGTCTGCAGGTTCCAGGTCCCCCCTCCAGTACCAATTGCCCCCCACCAACAGCAGTTGGGCCACCCTAGCCCCAAGGCTCACCAGTCTATCCCCTCCAGTGCTGGCCAGGCCCTCCTAGTACCACTTGGGCCTGGCTCTGTGACTTATTGGTCTGCGTGCCCTGCCAGTCCTCCCAGCACCAAGTGCTGGCCTGACCTGTTGTAGCTGGCCTGACCTGTGTAGCTGGCCTACACCAAGAGATCCTGGCCAACACCTAGTGCTGGCCTGACCTCTGCCAGCCCAGGTCCCAGTGTTGCACATCTGAGAGTGGGCAGCTCTGGGCCCCCAGGAACTTTTATCCAGCCCCGCTGAAAACTGGAGAGGTCTCAGCTGGAGTACTAGTTTTGATGTAGTTTTGAGTGCTGCACTATAAGAAAGATATAAACAAATGAGAGTGAGTTCCCAGAGAGTAGTAAAAATGATAGGTTTCAGAACACCTGACCTATGAGAAAGACTAAGAATGTTTAGTCTACAGAAAACAAGACTGAGGGGCAGTCCTTACAACAGTTCTTCAAACATACATATTTTAAAGGTTGTTATAAAGAGGACAATAATCAAATACTCCCCACACCCATTGAATGTAGGCTTAATCTGCAGAAAGGGAAATTTTTTTGAGATATTAGGAGAAACTTTCTAACTCTAAGGTGAGTTAAGCAGTGGAATGGACTTCCAGGGGAGGTTGTGGAACCCATTGTCATGCTAGGCCTGAAAAGGCCAAGCCATCTTGTAAAATGCATGACCCAAATCTAACTTTTAATAACATATTACAGGAAAACACAGTGGTAGTGTTACAAGTGGGCTAGGGCTTTGATATGCCTGTGCAGAACCCTGTACAAATACAAATATGTGGATCTGCATCTGATCTGCACCTGCAAGAAATGGTATGTGGATGCCTGCATTGTACTGAAGATATGGCTATAAAGTGGATATCTGTGGATTTGCAGGGCTTTAGCCCTGCACAGATATGAATATATGGATCTGTATCTGATCTTCATCAGCAAGAAATGATCCAGGGATATTTGCATTGTATCCACAGATGTGAATATCTGCAGATGTAATGTGGATATCTGCGAAGTTGCAGGGCTCTATTTATGTGTATTGTTAGTAGTTCCTTGATGATGTTTACATCTACCTCGTTAGAAGTTATCAGGGAAATGAATTGCTTCCCTGTCTATTACTATTGTTCTATTTGAAGAGGTCAAAACGGAACATTAACATCTAGATGGACCTTTGATGTATCAATGTAGATTGTCTATTAATTGTGCAAATGCAACTAATTACCTGTGGTGCCCAAGAGGTAAAGGTCTTACTTCGAAGGACAATACATATTGCTATTCTATGTTTAACAAAGTATCTGTGAACTGTTTCAAAGGGTAGCAGTGTTAGTCTAGTTCAGCAAAAACAAACAAGGAGTCTGGTGGCACTTTTAAAGACTAAAAATTATTTATCGCATGACATTTGTGAACTGTCAAAGCTCACATGAAGAAATGACTTGCAAGTGCCCACTTTGCTACAGCTATAAAAGGAAGTTTGGGACATAATCCCTTTATCTCACATCTATCCAAGCTTCTCCAAGAAAGTTTGGGCCACAGGACTGAGATCCCAGCAAGCACAAACCTGGAATCACTCTGACAATTCTCACAGAGAATTAAAACAAACTCTACACCTGAACTATGTGGTCTCTATGCCTTTTAACTGGATTTCTAACAACTGAGGTTGTGAACAAATGACTTAAATCCATCAAAGTATGCGTGCCTAAGGGACTATGCAAATCTGCGAATTCCAAACTATACTGGAAACCTGATGTATATGGACTTTCAGATCACCATACATATGTGATTACTTTAACCCTTTAACAGAACTCTCGGTTTGTTTTTCTCCTTATATAATAAATCATTGATTTTAATTACAAAAGGATTGGCTGGCAGAATGGTCTTTGGGTGAGAGCCAAACCTATCTTGTTCTGTGTAATGTGGGTGTTCCTTTGGGGTCAGGAGATACATTTTTGGCTAATAAGCTTGGAGTTTTAAGCAACTTCTCTCTTTACAGATGCAGTGGCTGTTTGGGAACCAGTGGCTGAAATGCAGTAAAGGGAACTGTTTGTATTTGTTGTGACTTCTTGATGTCCAGTGTGGGAAATCAGAAGCATAACTGGTGACTGGCTGAAGGGGGGTGTTTATCTTCAGGTAACCCACCAATGCTAGGAGAATCTGCTAGACCAGGGGTGGGCAATACTTTTTCCCAGTAGGCCAGGTGGAGCTGCAAAAAGCTAGCTGTGGAGCTATCCAGCGTGAAGGCTTTGGGAAGGGGACTGGAGAGGCAGCCCCAGAGCCAGAGGAGGGTGGAAGGGAAGGCTCAGAGCCTGCAGGGAAGGGGCAGCAAAGCGGCAGAGAGCTGACTGTGGGGCCAGGCAGTGAAGAGCCAGCCAGGCATGGTGGCCAGGAACTAGTCAGTGCGGCTGCAGAGAGCTGGTAGGAGGGAGGCCTCAATCTGACTGGGGGACCAGGGTGCAGCAAAGAGCTGTCCGGGAGGGCAGAAAAGTAACAGAGAGCTGGCCCTGGGATTTGGGGGGGGGGGGAGGTGGAGAGCTGGCTAGGAGAGTGGCAGCCTAGACACGGAAGTCCATATTTTGCCCACCCCTGGGTTAAACAAATACCTGCAGAGATGTTACTGTCTTAGTAGGGCAGGAGATTGTGGGTGTGATTGGATTAAATGATCTCTCAATGTCCCTTCCAACCCTATGTTTCCCTGGTTCCATATTAAGAAATACAATTCCAAGCACAATGCTCTAGAGCAATAAGTTTTCTTAAACTGCACCAATATTACAACCTCTGAACAAAGTTAACATCAGTAAGCAATCACTTAACTGATTGCAGAAAAAAAATCCAACACAGCTCTATAGACTGAATAGTTTGTAGGGAAGGGACTACAAACTACTAGGAGTTTGAAGCTATTGGTTTGGATAGTAGTGAAGATGAAACCCAGCTGATCATTATTCAAGGATGGTAAACTGATTTCCATGCACCTTGTTCTGCATTTGTGTGTGTGTCCATACATCCAAAGAACACCTTGAAAGAGGAGGTCACTTTGCACCAAAGATCTATGAACCCCTTCTCTCCCTCACCCCAAACTTCTAACCACAATTTCTCTATTATTGGCAGCTCACTTGCTTCTGCCTTTCTTTAGGGCCCACAATTGCTAGTGTATTCTATTCACAATGTTCACAACAAGCTCAATAATGGAACTTAAAGTTGTTTGCCTGCTTCTTAACACACAATCACTATTTCATTGAGTTCTATGACAGAATAAGCCCCAACTTTGTTCACCATTATATTCTACACCTTCTTCTAAGTAATCTTGCTGTCTTTAATAGTTCATGTAGCTTGCCTAGTATATATACTGAAGGATTCAGCCCTAGTCACTGCAGTGCTCTTCAAAAATTCTTTAGAAGGATAAAAGAACTGCTCTGATTCCAACCAGGAGCAGCCATTCTAAGCTACTGAAGTTCAGAAGGCAAAGCACAATTGAGTAAATCACAGGGGCAGAACTGAATGAGAAAAGAGTAACAGAGCAGAAAGGAGCACCAATAAGCAGAGCCAGTTTCAGCAGGAGATGAGACTCAAGCCTGTGGAACAGGTGAAGGAAGTCTGACTGCTATGCTGGGGGGTTAATTTTATATGAAATTCAGTAAGCTGCTATTATTACAATTCTGACACAGTAAAAATATCTGCTTTGCTCTAAAAGAGGAGGAATGTGTCACTTACATACATTTATTTTTAAAAAACTGTTTAAGGAAAATAAAGTAAAAATAGTATATTTGGTGGTAAAGGGGGTATGTGTTTGGACATTTCACAAAGTCAATGGTATACAAACTAAGCTAAGCTTTATCTGAAGCACGTTTGCTTTCCTACCCACACGGCTTCATGCTGTTCTAAGCAGCTGTTTTGAACTGCTAAAATGAACTATGGTTAATATTTAAAAGTGTTCACACCACTGGGGAAGTCATTCATTTTGATATTTGATGTAAACAGTCACAATAGCTTGCCTCTGGAACAGGTGTTGCATACTGCAGAATGGCATGTGGTTAAAAAATAAAGCATCTTTAACTCCAATAGGAAAGCAAATCATAGCACAGGTAGCTGCAGCCACCTCTTAACAATATACCAGTTTTCTCCATTTGAAATATTCTGGCTGCCATATATTTCTTTTTGTATGTTCCCACTGTGGTGTTTTGGACTACCTAGGGTCATTGGGGTTGTCATAGTGATAAATGGGAGACTCGCTTAGGTGCTAGGAAAACCTGTCTGTCTCCTCTCTCTCTCTCAGTTCTCTTTCAATAAAGACTTCCATTACAGCTCTGAATATGCTGTCCTCCTTATTGGATTATAATGTCCCTTAAAACTCTACATCTGGTGACGAGGATGGGAGTTGTGATGGAGTGGGTATCCTCAACAACCCTGGCAACTTTGGAAAACCAGAATACAATGTAAGAAGCAAAACTTTATTCTACTGCTTGCATGGGGGTTGGGTTGTAGCTGTGAAAGCTGATCTGTTTGCCTAAGCGCTAGCTGGCTATTCTGAAAGCTGATCTACCTGCTGTTAAGAGAAGAGACAAACAATAACCACAAGAGGGCATCATGGCTTTACTTACTACAACCTTTGAAGCATATGATCATTCGGCAGATTCCTGGCTGACATATACAGCCCGATTTCAAAATTTTGTAATAGCAAACAACATAACTGATGAGAAGAAGGTACCAGTTTTTCTAACGGTCATTGGAGTTAGGACTTATAATTTGCTATGTGATTTGCTTTATCCGGAGAAGCCAGAGCAGAAACCTTACAGGGACCTAGTGGAAGTTCTGGGAGCACATTTTTCCCCAAAGCCACTAGTAATTGCAGAGAGGTATAGGTTCTACCAAAGGAACCAAGAGGAAGGTGAATCAGTTGTACAATTTGTAGCAGCTCTGCGGAAGCTGGCAGCACACTGTGACTTCAAGAACATGTTAGAGGAAATGCTACGTGACAGGTTGGTGTGTGGCCTGCACAGTGAATCAACACGAAAATGCCTATTGACTGAAGGTCAACTCACCTTGCAGAAGGCTGTGGAAATTGCAGTCTCCATGGAACGCGTCACCCAAGACACGTAACAGATCGGGATCAGTGTCCGTAAAGTATCCCTACAACCTGCCCCCAGGGCACTGGTGAGACAAGAATGTTACCGGTGTGGGAAGCAGGACCACCTCGCATCTGAATGCTGATTTAAAGAACTACTGTGTCGACAATGTGGTAAGAGAGGGCACACTGAACGTGCCTACAAACAAAGGAAGGGTGAGCCAAACAGAAGAGGCGGACCTGAGAAAAATGGGCCGTTGGTTTGGCGGACTAAGAGGGAAATTCTGCATGCAGTAGAGCAGAATACAGGTGATCATAGTGATACCCAATTGGAAGATGAAGATTCCCTCCATGTTTTGTCTATAACAGCTGGCCCATGTAAATTCTGGGTAACACCTGTGTTGGAAGGCAAACCTATACGCATGGAACTGGACACTGGTGCAGCAGTTTCATTAGTTTCTAACATGGTGCATGAGAAGGACTTTAGACATCTGCCACTTAAGCCGACAGTAGTCATTTTGAAGACATATACTGGAGAGACTGTTCCCCTGTTGGGTACTATTGATGTGAAAGTAGAACTCAATGGACAGACCACAAAGCTACCATTGTTTGTGGTAAAGGGGAATTACCCAGCCCTAATGGGAAGATCTTGGATCAGGAAAATCCAACTCGATTGGTCACAAGTGCATCAATTGACTAAAGAAGAAATGAATCTAGCAGCGGTACTAACGAAACATGCTGCTGTTTTCGGTGAAGACTTAGGCAGTATGAAGGGAATCATTGTGAAATTAAATATAAAGCCTGATTGCCAACCAAAATGTTTGAAGGCCAGGATGGTGCCATTTGCCATCAGACCCAAGGTGGAAGAAAACTTGGAGCGGTTAGTCAAAGAGGGAGTCTTGGTGCCAGTTACTCACAGCCAGTGGGCGACACCCATTGTCCCAATAGTGAAGAAGGATGGCTCCATTCGGATTTGTGGAGATTTCAAGGTCACTGTCAACCCAGTGTTATGTGCAGAACAATATCCTCTTCCCCACATTGAGGACATCTTTGCAGGTTTGGCTGGAGGACAAAAATTTAGCAAGATTGATTTGAGTCAAGCGTACTTACAGATGCATGTTGAAGAAGAATCTCAAGAATTGTTGACAATTTGTAACACATAAGGGGTTGTACAGATACTGTCATTTACCTTTTGGCATTACTTCAGCCCCAGCTTTGTTCCAAAGGGCAATAGATCAGATTTTGAGTGGTTTATCAGGAGTACAGTGCTATCTGGATGACATCCTGGTCACAGGCAAAAATGAGGAGGAATACCTTACGAACTTGGAAGCTACTCTGCAAAGACTGGAAGAGTACGGTCTACGTGTTCACAGAGACAAATGTAAGTTTTTCCAGCCCTCAGTTGAATATTTAGGACATATAATTGATGCTGACGGTCTCCATAAGTCTCCAGCCAAGGTTAAGGCTATTGTGGATTCTCCGCTACCTCAGAACGTAAGCCAACTTCACTCTTTTTTAGGCTTATTAAACTATTATGGCAAGTTTATTCCACAATCAGCAACGCTCCTGAAACCCCTACATGAGCTTCTGGGGCCGAAAAAGGCCTGGAACTGGACTGAAGCCTGTGATGTTGCATTTAATGAAACTAAACACTCACTGGTAAACTCTAAGGTTCTGACACATTTTGACCCATCCTTGCCCCTACAGTTGGCTTGTGATGCCTCCCCTTAAGGAGTTGGGGCTGTATTGTCACATATTATGCCTTCTGGTGAAGAGAGGCCTATTGCTTTTGCTTCACGCTCCTTGACCAAGGCTGAAACTAACTATGCCCAAATTGAACGCGAAGGGCATTGTTTTTGGCGTTTGGAAATTTCACCAGTACCTGTGGGGAAAGAAGTTCACACTTCTCACTGACCATTGACCCCTGACATCAATTTTGAGGCCACACACAGGCATCCCACATTTGGCTGCTAGTCGGATGCAACGATGGGCATTGATACTTTCTGGATACACATATGAAATCAAGTACAGGCAATCCTCTTTGCATTGCAATGCTGATGGCCTTTCAAGGCTACCCTTACCGGCACACCATCAGGATCTGGGCCAGGAAGGAATCTTTTACTTTGAACAGGTGGAAAACACACCCATCACAGCTTCTCAAGTGAAGAAAGCAACACGGGTTGACCCAGTACTCTCACGAGTTATGGATTTCGTGATGCATGGAACGTTCTTACCTGACTCTCAGGTCTCTCCTGACCTCCGCCCCTATGTGTCTAGGAGGACAGAGTTATCGACCCAATCCACATTTTTGTTGTGGGGGTATGTGTGTCATTATTCTACCTTCATTAAGACCATGTTTGTTGGAACAGCTCCATTCAAGTCACTGCGGCATAGTGCGCATGAAAGAAATCGCACGGAGCTATTTCTGGTGGCCGGGCTTAGACAGGGCCATTGAAGGAACGGCTAGAGCTTGTACCTCATGCCAGAGCGTCCGGAACACACCTCAGTTGGCACCTCTTCACCCATGGGATTGGCCCGAAAGGCCATGGCAACGTATCCATGTTGATTTTACTGGGCCATTTGAAGGATGTATGTTTTTAATTGCAGTGGATGCCCATTCAAAATGGCCAGAAGTCTCTGTAATGCAGTCCACTACTACAGAAGCCACTATTCAGACCCTGTGTGGCTTTTTTAGTCGTTACGGTCTTTCAGCACAGCTGGTGAGTGACAATGGACCACAATTCGTTTCTCAGGATTTTGAAACTTTTATGAAGGCCAATGGAATACATCACATCAGATCAGCACCGTATCATCCTTCCACCAATGGATTTGCTGAAAGGTTTGTACACACTATGAAGCAAGCTCTAAAATCTGCAAAGGGAAGTTCACCTCTTCATAAGCGTCTGGACAACTTCTTGTTGTCCTACAGAAACAGGCTACAACTAAGGCATCTCCAGCTTTTCTTATGATGGGATGGCAGTTGCACTCTTGCTTTGATTTGTTGAACCCACGAGACACACGGCAAGTGGTTCAATGCCAACAGCAGGACCAGGTCAGCAGACATTCACCAAGCACAAAGGGCCGCACCTTCAGTATTGGACAGCCAGTTCTTGCTCGAAACTATGCTTTAGGAGCTAAATGGGTCCCAGCAACGGTCATTGCCCAGACAGGACCTGTTTCCTACTCTGTCCAGACAGCGAGTGGCCTAGTTTGGCGATGGCATGTAGATCAGCTGCTTCTCCATCATATCCACCCAGAAGATGCATCTCCAGCAGACATATCTGACTTCACCTTTACTGATGATACAACATCAGAGCATGAAACTACTATTTCTGTCTCTCCTGCTCCAGCCACCCCTTCAACGCCTTCAGCCTTCCTGGACCAACCGGACACAACATCCTCTCCGGTTCCAGCTACTTTCCCAGTACATGTGATCCCACCACCACCAATACCACCTTGTGGGGTGGGCACACCAGAAGTTCACCGTAATCCACCTCGTGACAGAAGGCCTCCTAATTGGCTAGATCTTTAGCTAGTGGTGATCCTCTCTTCATGGGGCAGAATAATTCCCCGGGGGTTAGCTGGAGATGGGGCAGTCTACCCTCATCTCCTAGTTTAGTTCTTATTCTTTTGGGGGGGGAGGGCTTTATTCGGGGGGGGGGGTGTTCATTAGAGGGGGAGGAATATGTGGTGTTTTGGACTACCTAGGGTCATTAGGGTTGTCATAGTGATAAATGGGAGAGTCGTTTAGGTGCTAGGAAAACCTGTCTGTCTCCTCTCTCTCTCTCTCAGTTCTCTCTCAATAAAGACTTCTATTACAGCTCTGAATATGCTGTCCTCCTTACTGGATTATAATTTCCCTTAAAACTCTACACCCACTATAGGATTATGTCTGTACAAATAAAATATTAGCAAATGAAGAAGAGTCCTATAGCACCTTAGAGACTAACAAAAAACAAAATGAAACAAAAAACAACCCACAACATTGGGGGAAGCTTTCATGGGCTGGAACCCACTTCATCAGATGAAACAGGTTTGAGCCCAAGACAGCTTATCCCCCCAACCCCACATTTTTTTTTTATTAGTCTCTGTGGTGCCACAGGAATCCTCATGATTTGCTGAAAACAGACTAATATGACAACCCCTCTAAAATACTACCAAAAATATGCATACTGGATTTTTACAGTATCCTTTTTTCAACATAACACTCTGACATATAGTGCTCTATGAGCCAGATTATCAGCTACTATAAATCAGTGTAGTGCTATTGGTTTCTAGGAAACTGCAGATTTACATCAGCTGAGGTTCTGGCCCCATGATTCCATACAACAATCATTAGTAACACTAATCAGAGTTACATGGCTAAATTCTGACCATTCTCTTTAGAAAATACCATTATCTTGTGTTAGCCTCATTTTTCAGCTAGGGAAAGATCAGCTTTATCTGTTATCCTATTTCCATTGTCCCAAAAGCAGGGGAATTTATGATTACTGTCAAATTTATTTTCCATTTAGTGTGGAAACATTGGAGAACAATTGGCTTCTGAGGGCAACAGAATACACAAGATAATGCCATGTTGCTATTATGTAATATTCAAATTCAAGCAGCAGATTGAGTGTTTATTAACAACAGCCGGGGTGGCCAAATTTATGGAACTCAAGAGCCACAAAAGTTGATTATTAAACCTTTGAGGCTGCAGAGGCCTATAGCCATATATTTTTACTTACTCCAAAATTACTAAGTTTAAAATTCATTGCACACTTTAATTTTATCACAAAAAAAGAGGACAAATATCAATCCTACTAATGTCAGGTTCTAAAAATTACTTAAGGCTACCATGAAAATTAGGCCTATACAGTAAAAACTTAGCTGCTGCTCGATGTAGAAGACTGCAGGCTACTAGCGAGTTTTTTAAAATCCTGACCATGCTGCACTTCTCGCTGCCATCCCAGACCATGCTGCACTTCTTCCCTCTCTCCTGACCCTGCCTGAACTCCTAGGCTGGGGCTGCTTTCCTAAACTGATTTTCTGATGTTCTTCTGGGAGCCACAGTTTTTCATTCAAGAGCCACATGTGGCTCCCGAGCTGCAGTTTGGCCACACCTGTTAACAGCTTTCCCCTCTTCCACAATGTTCCCCAAACACTTAATTTTTTTAACATAACATGCATTTGAAGTTTAAAACTAAGTGGACAATGATACAGATCTACAAAGGGACAGAGATGCTCAGTATAACACCCGCTAATTTCTCAAACTCATATCATGATGAGGGCCACATGAGGACTAGTAAGTACATTCGCCTGAGGGCTGCACCACTGAAACCTTTCCATACAATGATATTGCAAATATCAATAATGATAGTAGTGTTGTGGGCTGCAGAAAATAATTTTAGGGGCCACTTGTGGCCTACAGGCCATGAGTTTGAGACCCCTGCTCTAAATCAACTTAAAGTTGACCTTGCTAGGTTGACTTAACAGAGCCTCCAGTGTAGACATACCCATACACACTGAATGCTGCTTCCAGAGGGGCAGTTGTTTTAGCAAAACAAGCAAGGAGTCCTGTGGTACTTTCAAAAGACTAACAAATGTATTTAAGGCATAACCTTCGGTGAGCATAGCTTACTTTCTCAAATGCATGAATGTACACTATAAAGTTCCCTTGGTGTTATCAAGTACGAGGTACTACTTAGTGATCTTTTGTTTGATTTGTACATAAATTTAGGAAAGTTCTGAGAAATCTCAAGCTACAGACAAAGTCATTGAATGCATTTTAAAAATGTGACATATTGTGACAAGACATGTCAACCCCCCACTTGTAAAGCAACATTTAAAGAAACCTTACAGGCTGAAGATGCCCCCGCCCCCCACTAGACATGCTCAGGGTATAAAAACCAGCCACCCAGCTCAATTGGGGAGGACAGCAGACCAGGGAGGAAGCAGTCTACCAGTGCTCCCCTGAGGCAAGCACCCACCCGCCCACAGAGGAACTGGACAACCACCAAACCCCAACATAGGGGAGACTCCAGAAAGACTAGGCCACACTACCCCAAAGCTGGGGAACCCCACCAAGGACTCTGGCTGCAAGACCATGCTAGCCTGAAGCAAAGGAACCTTAACAAAGACTCTGGCTGCTAGGCCACAATACCCTGATGCCAGAGAGTGGTTCCAGGGGCCCTCACAGCACCAGCTACACCCCTCCCAAAGGAGAGGTAATTATTTGAGCTTCCCCACAAAGTAGACACACACAGGCTGCTACGCGCAGGCTGCTACCCAGTCCGCACAAGACTGGCCTGCCGCCAGGTGGGACTGAGCATTCTGCGACATGTATTATATAAAACTGAGTTTGCATTTTAATAATACATTAATGGACTTTATTCATATATATACTAACAATATATGTATAGTATGTAAGATGAAAATCCAATTTCTAATTTTTTATGCCTTCATGTAAGACAAGATAATTCAATTTCTTATAACAGCCATCAGTTACATGTATTTCAAGTTATTTGAAAACTTAAAATTATTTATAGGCTGTCAACTCACTATTTCTCAATGCCCTAAATATAGATTTCCTATTCCACTTTTTCTCCCATTCCTCTGCAAACACTGTGAAAATGCTGCCTTTAGTTCCTAAATATACTCTGAAATCTTAAAAGTTGCCACAGCAAAACTAAAGTAGAACTGTGACTTACAGATGCAAAGGAATTTGATATGTATCCGAGACCAATGATCTCAGTCACTTTACTCCATATTTAGAACATTGTAACAAAAAGCAGAAGTGGGTCCAGAGATAATGTGTATGTGTTCTACTGTACAAATTGATTTTTGGCTCAACTAAAGCATGTTAAAACCCCCAATTTAATGCAATTCCCCACTTTCTTATATTTTTAGAATCCAGATGCACTTACGTTGAATAAACAGTAAACTTTATTCTGCATTAATGAATTTCACTGTGATTATTCTTTTCTTTCTCACAGACATTTGGAATACAGTTTTTTGCATTAGTCTTTTATATCTTGAATGCCCATACGGAGAAATCAGTTCCAAAAGTGCATTTAAACAATGTAATTATCTGTTATAATCAGAAAAAAATTAAGAGCTCTGTAGCTCTGGATATGGAGATTCAGAGTCATTCCTTTAACTATGTTCATAGAGGCTCATATGCCCGCAGGAAATTAGGTGTCAGTCAAACGACATGATGATGATTGGACATGTGCTAAGAAAATACATAGGGGACAGCTCTTGAATGGCTGCATCACTGACAGCTATCACCTAAATTTTCAGCTAATGTCAGTCAAGATGTGCTAATCAATGTGAACAGGCCCAGGATCACTCTAAAATCCTATGCCTGTACATTCGTCTACTGACTATATACAAGACCTAAATGATCTTTTCATTAAATCACTTATTCTCTAACTGTGTGCAGAGACGATTTAGTCCTCTTTGCTCCACTTGAAAAGGGATGTGAACATCACAAGATGAGGACAGCTGTCAGTGTTTATGCATCTTAAGCTGGCTACCCATTTCTCTGAGTGAAAGCAAAACTAGCATGGTAAGCTTCATTTTCTTTATTCTGCTGTCTGAGATACCCTTCCGCTGTGATTGTCCATCAAGCAATTGATTCAACTCAGAATGCCTGAGGGCAGTACACTGGCCGACTGTTGACACTCCATATAGTCTCAATGAATTTTCCAAGAGCCTACCATATCCTTCTTCCATACAAACATTTTTTTGACAGTCCAAGGTACCCATAAACTGTGCCTTTCCTATGTTAAAATGGCCAGAAATGATGTGAAACAGCTGTTAAGAAAGCCAAAATGAACAGTGAAATAATCTAGCTTGTGTCATTTAGGCACAGCTCTGTTGTGGGAAGCAGTCACACCAACCGACAGAACCTTACTTATAGTCAGAAGCTACTGCCCTTCAGGAAGGGTAACTTAATTTCCCCTGGAGCACAGACTGCTCCATTGTCCAAAGTATAGTGAAGTAGTGAGCCTGACTGCTGCCCAACATGTTTCTCATCCCAGGGGAGCAGGGACAGTGATTTTTATCTTATCTTTATTCCACAGCCTTGTTGCTTGTTCAAAACAGATAAGAACTAATTTCCCTGTCTGGCAGAAATCCAAAAAAAGTGGCAATCTGCCTAGGTAAATACTTTGACTACAAAGAAAAGATGGAAATAGCAGAAACCATAGAAAGTGGCACTTCAGATGGGGACTAGTGCAATGGCAAGTATGATCCCATTAAGACTTGTCTCTTCTCCTGTCTCAGGCTTTGGTATAGTTACAGCCAAATTGCTGATGTCACTTTATATTGTTGGACCTGCGGTACGCAGCTGTGGCTGAAAACTAGACCAGAGTATGGAGTCAAAGGTCTTGCTTACCAGAACTGTCAATAACCTCCATTTACTTAAATAAATAAACAGTTATTCAGTATGCAAAGCAGAGACAGAATTAATAGATATTAGAGCCACCAAATTCTGTGTAAACTGAAAAGCTTGTCTCTTTCACAAAGAGAAGCTGGTCCAATAAAGATATTACTTCACCCACCTTGTCTGTCTAATGTGCTGGGACCAATACGACTACAAAATCATTGCAAAATACATGCTTAGCCTAGTTCACTTCTATCATCTCAAAAACACATTGTTAATGGCCCCTCCTTCATGAAAATGTTAGCCCCCAGCACTGCCACTTTCACAACAGCAGGCACCACATAATCAAAGCTGGAATCATTCTTCAGCCATTCAAGATGATGCAACACGAACTGCTATCAAATAAACACCTTGCAGACAGAAACTCGGGCCACTAACACAAGAAGTTGAGGGAACCTGCTGACTAAGATGACCCTATTTTGCAAAGTTGTTTGAATCTGTGTATGTTTACTTGGGAACAGAATATGATCCTGGAAACATGGATAGATCAATGATAAAAACAATACCAAAAAGTACCTGCTGTGCATACATTTTTCAATATTAAATCCAGTCCCTCTGGTATTTGACTAGAAAGGAGAATAAATGGCACCAAGCTATATCCAGAACAAAATAGCTGCATGTTTTCAGTTTTTAAGACATCACATTTTTACTGAGGGGGATAAACAGATTAGCAGTGACTAGAGATCACAGAATAACTGGGGGAAAAAAAAGTCCACAGATATTTAAGAAATAATATGAATTTGCCAAATAAATTATTCAGTAAATACAGAGTGAGCAACATTGTTAGTGACTGCAGGTGTGAACAATGGATGACCATTCAGTGACCCATTTGAAAGGGGCTGACCGAATCAGTATTTTCCTATGGACAACAGGTAATTTGACTTCAGGCTTCCCAGGGTTTGAACCTAACAACTGCTCTGATTTGCTGTTACTGTATGACCTGATCCTATGTTTTACACCCCTTTGCATTTATTTTCATTCCATTCTGTAAGTTCACCCATCTTCAAAGCATCTGTTGAAGTGGGATTTTCTCCCATGAAAGCTCATGCGAAAAATAAATCTGTTAGTCTTTAAGTGCCACACGACTCCTTGGGTTTTTTTTTTTTTTTTCACATCACAAAAGCCAGCATCACAGCAAATATTAATCTGTACCCTAGCTGGCAGTTTTAGCTGAGAGGCTAAGGACTGAGTGATCTCATTTCTGGTGGGTTGTCAGGATCAGGAATAAGGCATGTTGGCTAATTGCTGGGAATGGGGAAAGCCTGCTTATGTTCTAATAAAAGAAACCAGTCTCAATGCTGCCATCTTGCATTTTCCATTGTACTAGATTCTCACTGTTTAGTTTTTTAATTAACAAAAAACTGAAAGCACCAGACCTAGTTTTACCAAACTCTATAGCTTACCCAGTCTCAGCCATTATTAATGGATCAAAAAAAGCATCTAACTTGCTAAGCAATTTGTCTGCTGAACTTGAAACATAACAGAGCATTAAAGAGGAGAGCCTCACTGAAACTTTGGACAAACAAGATCTGGATCCTACTAACATTCAGTACCTGGAGTGCCTGGTCTTTTATATACTCAAACAGGTGTAGGCAACCCCTAGCATGTGTGCCAAAAGGGGCACATGAACCCATCTGAAGCAGCATGCAGCGCCCTCTGCAGTGCTAATGAAATTGCCAGTCCTGCAACTGAAACCCACTCGAGGCAGCTCCTTTTGGTGGTGTGTCTGTGTCTGTGGAGGGATTCTTCATACACGCTGGGAAAAGGAGCTGCCCGGAGTGGCTTCTTTTGGTGGTGGCTGGGTTGGGGTCCTCAGGCATCCTGTGGAAAGCAGCTGCTCAGAGTGACTCCTTTCAGCAGTATGCCTAGGGAGAGGGTCCCCCGGTACTCAGTGGAAAGCAGTTGCATGGAGTGGCTCCTGTTGGTGGCATGCCTGAAGATCCCTCCACCCACTCCAGTCATGGATGCCTCTGAATTTTCAGGAGGCTGCCTCTGTTTTTTTTAATGGAAAGGGCTACCAGCACAGGCTGAGGGTCAGGCAGGAGGGAACAGCATGTGGGCTGGCAAAGGTTGCCAACTCCTGTATTAAAAGAACCCCTGCGAACTTAGCACATCAGTTCCAGTTCTGAAGATGGGTTACAGCTCTGTTGTGAGAGCTAAGTGGACTGCAAATGTCCAGCAGGGAATTTTCCTGTCAGAGGAACACTCTTTGCTGGTGCCTCAGCCAGGCCCTTTATCACATTCCAAGAAGGACAGGAAATCAAGGAAATTAATAGGTACATTTGAGCTCTACTCAGCAAGGCAATTCACTGATAGAATTCACTAAGGACCCTATGCCAGAGGCAGAAGTTGGCAGGGCCTAGGCACTCTAAAAATAACAAGCAGTTGTGTGGCACTTTAAGACTAACATATTTATTTTTTGCATGAGCTTTCATGGGAGAAGATCCCACTTCCTCAGATGCTTCGAAGATGGGTGAACTTACAGAAAGGAATGAAACTAAATGCAAGGGCGTGTAAAACATAGGATCAGGTCATAAAGTAACAGCAGATCAGAGCAGTTTACAGGCTCAAACCATGGGAAGCCTGAAGTCAAATTACCCTTTGTAATGGGAAAAGAACCCATAGTCTCAACTGAGTCCTGCTTTCACAGAATTTAGCTTGCATATTAATTCGAGTTCAGCTGTTTCTCTTTGAAGTCTTGATGTCCCAGGTACATCTCTAACGACAGTCGTTAACAAATCCATCATCGAGAGATTAGGAAGATGGAAGTGCTCAGCAACTGGTTTCTTTGTTCTTTGATTTCTGATATCAGCTCTGTGCTCATTCAGTCTCTTAGGGAACGATCGTCCTGTTTGTCCAATATATAAGGTGTTGGGGCATTTCTTGCACATGATGGTATAGACCACATTAGTAGATGAGCAGGTAAATGAGCCTTTGATGGAGTAGCAGGCTTGATTAGGACCTATGATGATGTCTGTTGTGTAGATATGTGGGCAGACTTGGCAGCGTGGTTTTTTGCAGGGGTGTGCGCCTGCTTCAATGTTCTTGTTGTTAGATCTGTAGTTGCTGGTGAGTATCTGTTTAAGATTAGGGGGCTGCCTATAAGCAAGGAGCGGTCTGTCTCCTAATGCTTGAGAGAGAGAGGGATCATCTTTTAGAATAGGCTGTAGGTCCTTAATGATCTTTTGCAGAGGTCTGACTTGAGGATTGTATGTGGTGACTAGTGGTGTTTTGTTGCTTTCTTTCTTGGGTCTCTCCTGTAGCAGATGACTTTGGGGAACCCGTCTAGCTCTGTCAATTTGTTTTCTTACTTCTCCAGCTGGGTACTGTAGTTTCCAGAATGCTTGATAGAGATCCTCAAGATGTCTGTCTCTGTCTGAGGGATCAGAGCAGATGCGGTTATGTCTTAGGGCTTGGCTGTAGACAATGGATCATGTGGTGTATGTAGGATGGAAGCTCGAAGGATGTAGGTAACTATACCAATCAGTAGGTTTTCGGTATAGGGTGGTGGTGATGTGTCTATCCCTGATTTGTACTGTATGCCAAAACCGCATCCTTGGAAATTCCCCCCTCCCCAGCCCCATAAGACAAGGCAAGAACCTATTCTTTTCTACCAGTCTCTCTGATTATATGTTACTAAACTCCCACAAGTCACCAAAGCTAAAATAGATGGAAAAATTATGTTTAGCAGGGCTTTTCATGACAGGAACATTGCAACACAGATGCCACATATGATCAAGGATCAGCAAATCATAGATAAAATATTCTGAATGTACAACTATGTGTTTTATTAAAACAAATTCCTTGATCTAACTAATACCCTATGAGTATCAATCATAGTTTCATTGCAAACAGGTTCAAAAATCAATTTCTGTTTCTAGAAACAAACGAACTAATTTGCACATTGCTGAGATTATCTGCAACACTTACTTTAAGGAGGATTCTTGATTTTGAAAACAGAGAGAAATAAACTCAGGACAGTTCCATTAGTGGTTTTCAATTTTATGCTACTCTGGGCTTTGCCATTTAGTATGGTTATTATTCTTACTATTGTCACGTATAGTACAGAAGTTTATACAACATACAGGCATAAAGCAAACATTTACACAACCCACTGTTCCTATCAAGTATTTCCCTTTGATGTTTTTGGGCATAGTTTGAAGCAAGGTCTGGAGTTCATATTCCTTGATTATATATTTTTCACACTTTATACAGGCTGCTGCCTTTCTTTTTTCTTTAATTACCCAGGGCTAGACTGTAGCTACTCTTTATATAGCCAGCTATGCCATAAGAGGAGGGAGTAAGGAGCATTCATAGCAAGACCCACATACAGGCTGACTGCAGTTACAGCTATTGGGCTTAGGGAAGCACAGAGATTGCTACTAAATTGCTTACATTAGATACGGGTATTTACACTCAAATCAAATTTGCTCATTTAAATTGTAGCACTAATTTCTGCTAAGATGAAATTGTAAAAAGTAAAACTATACTCAGCTCAAAGGCCACATTCACTCCTTCAAGAGGTAAAAACCTCAGTTCCCTGCATTCACTGGGACCCATTCATTCGGAGAGCCCAGTAACTACAAAGGGGCTAACCAACTCATGACCCTTCCTCTCCTGGCTTTTGCCGGCAGAGGGAAGCTCTAGAATCTACCTGAAAGCCTCATCTACCATTACTTCTGGTTAAGTAACTAAAAATGAACTAATATGATTGCCTTGGCCATGCCTCCCTGTTCATTTTTAGAACTAATCTGGCTACTAACAGGGAACCTATGCAGATGTAGTTGTGGAAGCTTTCTAATGCCATAGTCTTCTAGCTTCCAAGGTCCTGGGTGCTAGGTTCATATAAACACAATGTAACACAAGGATAAATCCTCTAGTACAGCATTTTTCAGCCATAACCCCTGGAGGGTGGATCACAGGATGGGGGGGGGGGAGGATCACAAGCCGGGCAACTGTCAGAGGCCCCAAACCACAGAGAGCCCCATGAAGTTAATTTACTAACCCTGAGCCCTCCCAAAGCCCCAGGCTTAAGGCAGATGGTCAACATTTTTTTCTAGTGAGGAGGGAGTCACAATTAAGTCTAAAGGGTTGCCAGCACAAAAAAGCTGAAAAACATTCCTCTAAGTATATAGTATTGTAACCCTTCTGCCAGGTCACGCTGGCAGGAAAACGGCCGGGTTCTACATCTAAGGGTTTCCAAATAATGTTACGGAACCAACTGGCTCGAGCCCCCACCCAGAGATCTGGGGAATCCTGCACTGTTCCCTTGGCACCCCAAAGGAGTAACACTTCCTCACTCGCAAGCACTAGTCTAAGTATAACAAATGAACTTTTAATAGTAGTAAAATGTGATGTAAAAGGCCAAATAACAGAGATCAGCACTGATCTAAAAAATCAATATAGAGCAAAGTTCCCAATACTGCATAACAGAACATACAAGACTTAATGGCAAAAATTGGCACCGATCTGGAGAGTCAGTGCTAACTAAGCTCCCAACCAACCCCGGGGTATGTAGGGAGTGTGTTTCACACCAGCTGTTTGGCGTCACCACCTGCTGGTCACTCGCTCCATCCACTAGAGCTGTCCCTTGGCTTTGTCCACTGTCCACCAGCTCTGCCCACTGGTCACTCAGAGCACCCAGCTCGCTGCTGCCCACTCTCACCGTCCTCTGGCTCTACCTGCTGTCTGCCAGCTCTGCCCACCAGTCACTCCATCTGCTGCTCCTCTTCAGTGATTTCAACTCAGAGAGAGAGAGAGAGAGAGAGAGAGTTTCCTCTCCTTTAGTGATTCCAGGTCAGAGAGAGAGTTTCCTCTCCTCTAGTAATTTCAGGTCTTAAACCTTAAGAAACTGCAAAGAGCTACTTCCTTTAACATGTCAAAGGAGCCCTCAAAGAAGCCCAGCCAGATCTATCATTTGATGGTGGGGCTAGATGGGTAAGGCAAATTGCCTCAGATATCACCCCAGAAGGAGACATACCAACCCCCACTCCTGTCTTAAATAGCCAGTGGCCTTTCTTACAGATCTCTTTTTAACTAAGGGTAGTTTTTACCCCTTAACAAACCCAAACAGATTTGGAACAAGCAGAGAATAGCATATCACTAAAGACAGTATTTCATATTTCCCTTCAGTAGAATTACAGATATTGACAGATTTGTGATTAGATTATCCCCAAATACCATTACCCACTATGCTCTGCACCCAGTATGCTAATACCTAATTGCGCTCTTTGTGTTCATGCTAATACAGGACTCATGCAGATTAGTGGCACAGCTTCTAAGCTTGCCTTACAGTAACAATGGTGAAATGGAGGTTACTCACCTTTGGTGCAGTAACTGGGGTTCTTCGAGATGCGTGTTCCTGACATGCTCCACTGAAGGTCTTTCCGCGGCACCGCACCCCGGATCGGAGATTTTTTCTATAGCAGTGGCTCCATCAGCGGGGAGAGATGCGATGACGTGCAGCTTGTGTGCTTCCCGCCCTGCTGACGTCAGCATTCTGATCTCCCCGCTCCTCCAGTTCCCTTCTACTGCGGAGTTCATGATTATAGAAGTTACGGAAAAGACTGAACCTCCGAAGTAGAGGGGAGGAGGGCGGGTAGTGGAGCATGTCAGGAACACGCATCTCGAAGAACCCCAGTTACTGCACCAAAGGTGAGTAACCTCCATTTCTTCGACGAGCAGTGTTCCTGACTGCTCCACTGAAGGTGACTTCATAGCAGTTGTTACGTCTGGAGGTGGGCACTTCGGTTTATGTGTGGCGGACTGAACTGAGTACTGCCTGTCCTACTGCCGTGTCCATAGCCGAAAAACGATCTAGGGCATAGTGTCTGGCAAAAGTGTCGGATGAGGCCCATGTTGCCGCTTGGCGTATCTCATGCAAAGGCACTCTGTTTAGGAACGCGACCGAAGAGGCCATGGCTCGCGTGGAATGCGAGCGTATAGTTTGCGGTGGGACCGTTTGAGATGTTATGTACGCAGTTTGGATACAGGTGGATATCCATCGGGATATACATCGTTTGGAAATTGGCTGGCCTTTGGAACGCTCTGTGGTTGACACGAAAAGTCTAGGTGTCTTTCGAAAAGCTTTCGTGCGCTCAAGATAGAAGGCAAGCGCCCGTCGTACGTCGAGTGTATGTAGTGCTTTGTCTTGAGACGTAATGTGTGGTTTTGGGCAAAATACAGGAAGATGAATGGTTTGATTAAGGTGAAAGCTAGATGACACCTTAGGTATAAATTTAGGGTGCAGTCTCAGGGAGACCTTATCTTTATAGAATATTGTGAAAGGTGGGTCAGCCATAAGGGCAGCGATTTCGCCTATGCGACGAGCGGAAGTGATAGCCACTAAAAAGGCTACTTTCATAGATAAGTATAACAGGGAGACCGTAGCCAAAGGTTCAAATGGTGGTTTTATAAGGGCTCTGAGCACTGTTGTGAGGTCCCACGGCATAGTCGGAGGGCGCACCTGTGGATATAAGTTCTGTAAGCCCTGCATGAACCTTTTGATGGTATGGTGAGTAAAGACAGAGCGATTGTCCACTGGATCATGAAAAGTGGAGATGGCTGCAAGATGGACCCTAACAGACGTTGTCGCTATCTTTGTATGTTTTAACTGCAGAAGATATTCAAGGATTCGAGGGACGGAGGCAGTTGACGCATCGATGTTATGATTAGAACACCAGTGTAGGAAACGACGCCATTTCTGCAGGTAAGTTGTTCTGGTAGTGGGCTTTCTGCTATTTAGTAGGATATGTTGAACTGACTGTGAACACTGGAGTTCTAGAGGAGAGAACCATCGAGGTTCCAGGCTGTTAAGTGAAGACGGTGTAGGTAAGTATGTAGTTGAGTACCTTGCTCCTGTGAAAGGAGGTCCGGGACAAGAGGTAAGGTGACTGGTGGGGTCCTGGACATGGTTTTGAGTAGAGTGTACCAAGTCTGCCGGGGCCATGCTGGTGCTATTAGTACCACCCTCGCTTTGTCCTCCTGGATCTTCCGGAGGACCCTGGGGATCAAGGGGGTTGGGGGAAAGGCGTACATTAGATGCTGCCCCCAGTGAAGCAGGAAGGCATCGCCCCTGGACTTGTGACCGTTCCCCCCTCGAGAGCAATAAAGTTTGCACTTCCTG
The DNA here is from genome assembly GCA_007922195.1 of Podocnemis expansa. Classification (NCBI taxonomy): domain Eukaryota; kingdom Metazoa; phylum Chordata; order Testudines; family Podocnemididae; genus Podocnemis; species Podocnemis expansa. Next base: position 2,893,415 of record ML682232.1, read on the forward strand.
TTTTGGCTGGTAGCAAACAGATCCATGGTGGGAAAACCCCAACGGGCAAAGATGTCGATCAGGATATCGTTGCGGATTTCCCATTCGTGTTGAACCGGGAAGAAACGGCTCAGAGAATCGGCTAGGATGTTGTCTCTGCCTGGTAAGTATTCTGCTGTAAGGTGAATAGCGTGACTTATGCACGAGTCCCACAGGGTCATCGCTTCTAGACAAAGTACTGTCGATCTGGTTCCGCCTTGGCGGTTGATATAGAACATACATGTGATGTTGTCCGTGCGAATTTTGATGTGTTTGCCTGTGATAACAGGGAGAAAGTGCTGACAAGCCCTTAAGACTGCCCTGAGTTCGAGTAGATTTATGTGCAGAGAAGTTTCTGTGTGGGACCATTTGCCCTGTGCGGTTTGCTGGTGGAGGAATGCTCCCCAGCCTGTAAGGGAGGCATCGGTAGTGATTGTGAGAAGCGGTTGTGGTAGGAGAAAAGGAACCCCGTGTAGTAAGTTGTTGGGGTCTGTCCACCAGGACAGGGAGCGTTGGACCGCTGTTGGAATGTGCGGAGTCTGATTGAGGGATCGACCAAGCACACAGCATCGGGAGAGGAACCACAACTGAAAAGGACGCATGCGAAGCCGGGCATAGCTGACTAGGTATGTGGTTGCCGCCATATGTCCAAGCATTTGCATACAAAGACGAGCTGGGATGACTGTGGACCTTTGTATTTTCAGGACGAGTTGGATTATAGTGTGAAACCTGTCTGCTGGAAGGAATGCCCTTGCGACCGGTGAGTAGATCCGGGCCCCTATAAATTGGATCTGTTGGTTGGGTCGTAACGATGACTTTTCGTAATTTATGTTTAAACCCAAAGAGAGGAACAGGGTTTGTGTGACTTGTACTGCCTGTTGTGCTTGTGCGTAAGTGGGAGCCGTGATGAGGAAGTCGTCGAGATAGGGAAAAATAACGATGCGCTGTTTTCGGAGAAATGCCGCTACCGGAGCCATTAGCTTCGAGAAGACTCTGGGAGCTGTGCACAAGCCGAAAGGGAGTACCGCGTATTGATAGTGTTTGGAGAGGAATAGGAAGCGAAGGAATCTCCTGTGAGCAGGGAGTATGGGGACGTGAAAATAAGTGTCCTTTAAATCGAGAGAGGCCAACCAGTCCCCTTGATGTAATGCTGGAAGGATGGTGTGTAGCGTCACCATTTTGAATTTCTTCACTTGAATATACCGATTTAGACGCCTGAGGTCTAGAATAGGTCTCCAACCCCCTGTTTTCTTTTGTGTGAGGAAGTAAGGTGAATAGCATCCTCTTCCTCTGAGGTGCTCTGGTACCTCTTCTATTGCCCCGATGTGAAGGAGGTGTTGGATCTCCTGCTGTATGATCTGTACGTGATTGGGGTCCCTGAAGAGGGACGGGTAGGGGTGTTGGGATTTGGGGCGTGATAAAAATGGAATTGTATAGCCCCTGTGAATGATTTCTAGTACCCATTTGTCTGATGTTATTTTTTGCCATTGATGGAAAAAGGAGCTTAGTCTGTTCTTGAAGACTAGGGGTGGTAATAGTAATTGTTGATGCGGTATTGTGTGGTTGGCGACTCTCTCTACGAGAATGTCAAAATTGTTGTCTGGAAGTACCTGGTTGTGAGATCTGCACAGATTGATTGGACTGTCGTCTGCGAGGCTGGCGAGATTTAGTTCTATAGGCCTCTGATCTTCTGTTAGTTTGAGCATGAGGTAATCGAGGATTATAGGGCTGGGTCCTCGGAAATCGACGCTTTGTTGACGCAGGAGTATAAATGCCCAAAGTGCGTAGGGTAGCCCGCGAGTCCTTTAAACTGTGCATTACCTCATCAGTCTGCTGCGCGAACAGGTTACCCTTATCAAAGGGTAAATCCTCAATTTTTTGCTGCATTTGCTTGGGTAAATCAGCCGAGTGGAGCCAGGAAGCTCGTCTCATTAAGATCGCTGTCCCAAGGGCTCTGGCCGCAACATCCGCTGCGTCTAGGGAAGCTTGAAGTGCCGTTCTTGCTATCAAGTATCCCTCCATGACTAGAGAGTTGAATTGATCGTGTTTATCCTGTGGAATCTCCTCCGAGAATTCCATTATTTTTGTATATATATATGGTGGTCATAATTAGACAGTAATGCAGCATAATTAGCTATACGAAGCTGTAGTGCTGCAGATGTGTAGGCTTTCTTGCCCAGTAGGTCAAGTTTTTTGTCGTCCTTATTTGATAGGTTATATCTGGAGTATGACTGTCTTGTTCTCTGACTAGCCGCCTCTACTACTAATGAATTCGGTTGAGGGTGTGAAAAAAGGAATTCATTGCCCGAAGGGGCTATAAAATATCTTTTATCTACTCTCTTATTAGCCGGCAGATTTGATGCTGGTGTCTGCCATAAAAGTGCTGCGGGTTCCATAATCCCGATGTCCATTGGGAGAGCTAACTTGCTGGACTCTGGTGTTTGTAGTATTTTGTATAGTTTGTGTTGGTTACTGGATTGGGAGTCCAATGAAATGTCCAAGGTATCCGCAGCTCTTTTAAAACGTTCCCGGAATTGTTTTATGTCGTCTAGTTTGGGGTCTTGTGTTTGAATTTCTATTTCATCGTGTTCAGAATTTGATGATGCTGAGACTGTGACAGTGTCCGGTTGTTTTGTCTGTTGTTGCTGGTAGGTATATGTAGGAAACAGACTGGGTAGAGGGGTCGGAGCTAACTGAGTAATTCCCGGCCAGTTAGGATAATTGACCCCTGCTACAGGTGGGTAGAAACACCATGGTGGGTATGGCCATGGGCAGGGAACTGGTGGATTCTGACCTGATGCCTGTTGAAGTTGAGGGATTGTTGGCTGTGCTGAAGCCTTAAAGTCTGACGCCGCTGTGGGCGAATGTACGGAGGAATCTGGAGATGAAGGCGGACTAGATAGAGAGGACTCCGTTTGAAATAGCGGGGACCCCGGAGTGGACTGAACAGTAATGTCCTCTGTCGGATCCAAATGTTTTGATTTATTTGTGTGTTTGCTATGGGGCTGCAGGCTAGGCTGATGCTGCCCTGCGCTCCCAGCTACTAGCGCTTGTTCTGCTTGTGGGGGGGGGGGGGCGGTACAGCGGCGGAGAACCCCATCGGCGCCGGGGAGAGAAACGGCGGCATGGTCTGGGGTACCATAGGCGGCACCGTGAATGGCAGGGTGCCGTGGACCGGTGCAGGGGTCGTTGGGGCAGGCGGTGCCTGAGGCTGCTCCGCTGCCGCAGCTGTTACCGGCGCCGTTGGCTGAAGCACGGTTTGACAGCCGGCGCGGTTTGTTTTTGTTGTTGACGTTTTCTTTACTTTGGCAGGGGGTGCTGAGCCCGAAGGGGCACCCCTCTGCCTGTGGTTGACCCCTGAATTAGTTGTTTTGGGGCGCTTAGTCAGCCCCGGGGATGAGAGGACGGAGCGGAGCCGCTGCGCTCCCTCAGAGAGCTGAGGAGAGGCAGTCGGCTCCGAAGCCGGGCGCAGCGCTCCTTCTAACAACAGGAGCTTCAGCTTGCGCTCCCGCTCCTTCCTGGTTCTTGAAGTTAGATTTTTACAGTGTTGGCACTTCTGTGCCAAGTAAGCCTCACCCAAGCACTTAATACAAGCTTGGTGGCCGTCTGAGTTTGGCATGGCTTCTCTGCATGAGGCGCAGCGTTTGAAGCCAGCCGCGGTCGAGAGCTTCGCTTGGATAAGCGTTTGCTCTGTCATGTTCAGAAAGATCTCTAATCCTCTTTCTTCTTTTCTTCTTCTTGTTTTTTTGTTGGTTTTTTTTTTTTTTTTTTTTTTTTTAGGTTGAGGAGAACGATCCTTGTCACTAGGATCAGGGAGCCACCGCTGACTCCGTCCGGAGTCAGAGGCGGTAGAAGGGAACTGGAGGAGCGGGGAGATCAGAATGCTGACGTCAGCAGGGCGGGAAGCACACAAGCTGCACGTCATCGCATCTCTCCCCGCTGATGGAGCCACTGCTATAGAAAAAATCTCCGATCCGGGGTGTGGTGCCGCGGAAAGACCTTCAGTGGAGCAGTCAGGAACACTGCTCGTCGAAGAAGATAAGGATCCTATCCTAGACTGTCATTAGGATAGTCCCAGGTAGTCCAACCACATTTATCACAAGAGCTTTGCACACAGAAGTGCTAGCAAGAAATGGAAAATTTATTTCCTAGCCCCTATGGGTCAGTATTCTGACAGGAAACTCCCCCATCACAGAACAGGAGTCAGTCTCAACTGTTTTAAACATACCACTCTATAGAAGTCATTAAAACTCAGCAAAATTATTTGCTTGATTCAGATATGGTTCTGTTTGATCAGATGTCTTCTAAATGGATAATTTCATTAAAATAAAAATGAGATATATTATCAATGGTGTATATAGAGATGCTTATGATTAAGGTTACCTGACACGTCCCAGTATTAGATCCTATTGTCAGTTACTTATAACTTTGACAAACTTTCACTGTTCAGACTGAAATTTTCTATGCCAAGATGTGTGTGTCTAAGTATTTGGAACCTGATTCTGTATTCCTTTTATAAATAAAACCTCTCACTGATCCCAGTGGACTGTCTGTGCATGACAAGAAATCAGAAGTAGCCTTGTATCTTTTATCATCATTAACTCCTGCACTCCTCACTAAAGAAAAAGAAGAAGAAGGGGGAAAAAAAATAACACCTCAGGGTGAAATCCTGCTCACAACCAGTGTCCATGGGAGTTTTGTCATTCAATGGAGACTTTCACTCCACATTGCTTTCAATGAGAAAGGCTAAAGACTACAGGATTTAGTTACTTTTAGTAATTCTCCTCTACCAAGGTACACAGAAACTAATCACTCATACAACCACTAGGAGCCTGTAATTTAGAAAAGTAAAAAATCCATTAAAAATATAAGATAGGGTATTGTCATTTCATATCACACCAGTCTGAACCCCACAATATCTTCTGTGAAGGCTAGTACTGACTGGTGTATTGATTGGTATGTTTCTAAAATTGTACATTATATAGGTGTGAGTGGGTGCGTGGGTGGGTGGGTATATTTTACACATATACTTGCAATGCAATAATCAAGTTCAGTGGGTGCTAGAGTATTTTTATTGCTGAAGCAATCACCAGTATAAGGCTGTATTTTTTATTCTGTACAATGTTACAAAAAAAAGGTGCCATGTGAAAAGCTGGATTATCTTTAATGTCACAGACCACACCCCATTACAGACCACTGAGGATCCGCTGTCTATGGTATGCATATTAACAAATTGCGGTGTTTCCAAAATATAATACAGCTTTATGTAGCCACTTTTGTTCTTTTCTGTTGCTCTCTGCAATCTTTCTATTGATAGATTAGGGATATAACACTCTCCATATCACCCTAATAATGGAAACATAAGGCTTCAAGGCCTTACATGAATTGCTGACACATTCTTGATCGTATTATATCATACATACAAACACTAAATCATAGAATCATAGGGTTGGAAGGGACCTCATGAGGTCATCTAATCCAACCCTCTGCTAAAAGCAGGACTACTTCCACTAAATCATCCCAGCCACGGTTTTGTCTAACCAGGCTTTAAATATTTCCAAAGATGGGGATTCCACCACCTCCCTATGTCACAGGATGCACATCTGTGCACCCTGAGTTATGTTCAATATGATTTTTCTGTTCACTTATGCACTGTGATTGTATATTTTTATGCCAGTTACTCCATGCAAGGTTTCTCTATGGATGCTCATAACCTATTCTACATGATTACTATGATATGTTTCCTGCAGCCTCACACATGTGTATGGATGTGTAGCATGGCTCGGGGGTGGGAGACAGATAGAACTTTCTTCCAACAACATGTAAACAACCAAAGCTGTGAGCAAGCAAGCACCTGGAGAAGGCAACAAAGATATCCTAATTGAAGTGGCTCAGACCACACAAAGAGAATAGAATAGAATAGAGTAGAATCATAGGGTTGGAAGGGACCTCATGAGATCATCGAGTCCAACCAGAAGGGGAGGGGTTAGGAAAAGTGAAAACAGAGAGAGATAGTTGGAAGGATTTGGGACTTTTAGCCTAAGAATCTCCATTTTGAAACAACTTCCAGCAAGATCTGAGCCCTGCCTGGTCTCAGGCAGAGACTGGCTGCACAAACATCTGACAGCTGAACACCTTGAACATAAACTTGGACTGTGAGGTCAGTTTAAATAGAGAGATTAAGTTAGTATGCGTGTTTTACCTTTTATTTCCTCATGGTCACTCCTGACTCATGTATATTGTGATTCTGCCATGATTGGCCATATTCTCACTTTGAATTATAATCTGATCAATAAACTTGTAGTTGTTGTATCTAAAGCTGTGTGGTCTTTAGAGGGTGTAAATGAGGAAGGATGGGCACAATCCATTTTTTTGTTAAATAGATGAACTTGAGTGTATGGAGATTGGGAGTGGGTCTGAATCACTGTAGACAGTGGCTCCTAGTGTGGTAGCTGGAGCTGGGAGTGCTCGCTTGGGGACTGTCCCTCAAATAGTGAGAAAGTTTTTCCTAATATACAACCTCAACTCCCCCAGCTGCAGCTTGAAACCATTGCTCCTTGTTCTGTCCCCTCTTACTACTGAGAACAGCTTAGCTTCCTCCTCTTTGGGGCACCCCTTCAAGTAGTTGAAGGTGGCTATCAAATTTCCCCTCGGTCTTCTCTTCTGCAGACTAAATAAGCCTAGTTCCTTCAGTCTCTCCTCTTAAGTCATGTGCCTCAAACCCCTAATCATTTTCATTGCCTTCTGCTGAACTCTTTATAATTTGTCAACATTTTTCCGTAGTGCGGAACCCAAAACTGGACACAGTGTCTCAGATGTGGCCTCATCAGTGCCAAATAGTGGGGAATAATCACATCCCTCAATCTGCTGTAAACATTCCTATTGATGCACCCCAATATGCCACTGGCCTTTTTGACAACAAAAAACACATTGTTGACTCATATCCAGCTCCCCATCCACCATAACACCAAGGTCCTTTTCCACAGTCCTTTTCTACGTAGGTGATTGGTCCCCAGCCTATAGCAGCACATGGGACTTTTCCATCCTAAGTGCAGGACTTTATACTTGTCCTTATTGAACCGCATGAGATTTCATTTGGCCCAATGCTCCAATTTGTTTGGGTCTCCCTGAATCCTATCCCTGCCCACCAGCTTGTTTACCATTCCCCCCAGGTTGGTGTCATCTGCGAATTTACTGAGCATGCAATCTACCCCATCATCCAGATCATTAATGAAAATGTTGAACAGAACCGGCCCCAGGACTGATCCCAGTGACAAGAACTGACACTCTGTGTGTTTGATTTTACCACGTACAATACCTTAGTTCTTTCTCTTGCATGCTGAGACCATTGTTCACAGATGACAAGGTGCTGCATGTGTCCTGATGTGAATGACATGCACCTTGAAGAAAAGCCCTTCTGTAATGACTTCCGCAATCCGAATCTTGACAGTTGGGAAGAAAAGAGAAAAAAATAGATTAGAAATCACCCAAAAGTCATGAAATCAGCTTAATAGAAAAGAAACTTTCAGGAACAGTAAGAGAAAATACCAGTGTTGGTCAGTGACCATGTCCTCAAAGGTTTTGTGAATTTATGCAATAGCTTTAATATAAATAAGCAAACTGGAGATTAATTTATTCTGAATTAATTTTATAATTAAACTACAAGACCTTCAAGATCATCGGATCACAGAATCAAGATCACATTCTGCTTTTCTGTATGCTTCAAATACAAGTTAGAGATGTTTGGGGCACTATCTTTTGCATATTCATAGACTAATTAAATAACAGTTTATTCTTCCCCAGTTATGAAACAAACCACTGTTTGTAGATGAAAAAAGCTGAGTTTCTTAATTTTCCAGTCAAATTTGCAAAGGTATTTAATTGATGATGTCTTAATTATGCTCGTCTGGAAACAGAGATTTTTAGTAAAGAGAACTGTGTAAAGTTCAATTCCACCTTCTGTAGGGCCCACAAGATAAACTTTCTGGGAAGACGCTGACATGTCATTTGAATTCCATGAAGTACAGACTCTGATATACTTACTCGTGGTAAGTGACATCTTAACCTACAACTAGTCCCCTCGATCCACTGTAAATAAGGATAACAAAATCTAGCCCTAAGTTAACAGAACTTTTCTTCCACACTGTTTAGAAAAATTCATGTAACCCTTTATCTCTTCCTTCCCCCCACATACATTATTCCAATCAGTGGCTGGGGGCAGGAGGTATTTCCATTCTAAGTATTTCTCCTGGAAGACTGCCAAATTATCTGGTTGGTTGCCAGAGAAGGAAATGCAGTCTTGTCTTTTACTCTGACTAGAAGCAATGAAACTGGAACAAAGATAAAATGAAGATAACACTTTGGGGACAATGGGATTTTGTTCATTTCCTCTTCCATGAGCAATACTCACTTACAAGCTGTTCAAATTCATGTGAATCTGCCTTGATCATCTCCTACTGTTTTCACTTTCTGGAGCAGCTGTGATAACCTCCCCCCACCCATGGAGTGCATACAATCTATGGCCCAGAATGATAAAAAAAAAAAATCATACTCTTAATATAATAGTGTCCCAAAGACATTGCAGGAAATTGCTCTGTCAGTCAAAGGACTATTCGTACATTGTTAAAAAATGATTAGTAGAAATTATGTTAACTTCTGCTTTTTCTCTTACAACGCATAATAGAATATTTCCTTGAAATGTGTTTATTGCCCTTTCTCATGATAGAAGTACAGCACAAGGCTGGCTACAGCCCAATATCACTCCTACACTAAAGAGGCATAATATTTAGAATTATAATTACGTATGATCAGGAAGCCACTAAAAGAAGTGTTTGAATCTGTAAAAGTCAGTCTACTACCTACAAAACGGAAAGTGCAAAAAATGTGACTTTGGCTGTCGTAATGTTAGAATGACACTAATATTTTTAACATTTTTTTGCCCTTGAGCAAGTTTATTGTTTGTGAAATGCACCATTTTGATTTATCTGAAGACTGAACTCCTAGCAGAAAATCCTAGATCCAATAAAGTCAGTGGAAAAATCTCCCTCTGACTTCAATAGGGCCAGGTTACGACGACTTGATTTTTAACCATAGGAGAAAAAAGCATGAACAGTTAAATATTATCTTTTCCATGCTTTTATATTATGTCTATGTCAATATCCCTGAGCTATGATCTGAGGAGAGCCCTTAAAAAAAAATAAAATAAAATAAAAAAAGATTCTCTACATTCACCAGTTGTTGGCTCAGAGAATTTACGGTTAAAGCTAGATCTGTGCCAACAGGTTCTATGCAAAGAGATACTCAGAAATACTGAATAGGTATCACATGAACATTGGATCACTGAAATTTGCCTGTGTACATGATCCCAATTCCCAGCAGACTCCAAAAAGAATTGGTTTCTGTGATACCACTTGTTTTCCATTATAGCTGCTGTTATCTGTTTTTAACCTTCTTCTGAGCTGAGACCAGCCTTTGCCTGTGACAGACATCCATGGCACCATGTCTCAGTGTTTTTTCCTGAATCCAAGATACTCCAGGAATAGTATCACTGTGTGTGTTTGCTTCAGCTTCCTCTCTGTGCAGAAACCTGATTAGAATTACTTTTCTTGCAAGAGAAATTCATTTCCTTTTTCTCTAAAGTCAGAATGATTGCTACCATAATTCTGGAGACATCCCCTGGAAGCATATGTAATATCAAATGGTAATTATCAAAGTTGGGATGAGAAAAAAGATTGTCATCCATCTGCAAAACTTAAAAAAAATTCTGAAGTGGTAAAATAGGAATGCTTTGAAGACAAGTCTTCTTTAGAAACTTCAACATTTCAGAAAAGGCCTTACTCAGCTTGTCTTGGATTCTCTGAGGCTAGAAAGAGGAGGGGAAAGGGGTTGTACTCTTTTGATCTGAACAGATGATAGATGAGACAGGGAATTGGACAAAGCTGGCCCTGAAATACTTGGATAACACAGTAAGATAACCCCTTTGGAGAATGCCCAGTAACCTCATTTGAGCAAAGCTAAATGTAGCCCTTTTGCTCTCAAATTGACAAAGCCTGGCTGCAATCAGTGCTTCAACTCCAGAAAGATCTGGTTGGGAGGCCCACAGAGACGTCTGTGGCAATAGCTACCAATGCAAAGATGAATTTTCTTCTGCTGTATTTTATGGACTGCATCAAACCACCACATCAGCTGTATTCATTTCTGAAGTGTCTGGCAGGAGTCAGCACTGTGAGTCAATTTTTCTGATGAGCTTTCATGGGAGAAAATCCCACTTCGTCAGATGCTTCGAAGATTGGTGAACTTGTAAGTTTACCCATCTTCAAAGCATCTGATGAAGTGGGATTTTCTCCCACGAAAGCTCATGCGAAAAATAAATCTGTTAGTCTTAAAGTGCCACACAACTCCTTGTTTTTTTTTGCTGGACTAGACTAACAAGGCTATCCTTTTGGAAATTTTTCTGATAACTCTGAATCACCTGTTATCCATAACGCCTCCCATTAAGACAGCTGGGAACAGATCTATCTGAGGGCCAGATATTAAAAACTAAAGTCCCATATAAAAATGCATGAAACAGATTTGAATTTGACTCTTGACATGCCAAAACAGTTTCATGATTAAAAGAAGTGGTTCCTGTTCTTCTGTTTTTAGTTTATTTGATTTCACTTTTCCTGCATTAGGTCTGGCAATTCAGGTCTTTGCTTCTCAAACTGGCTCTTATTGAAATAAAAACCTCTGGTCTGGCTGACAATGAGGCAAGATTTCACATCTTTTCTCTTTTTCTGTCTTTCTATTCAGTTCAGGGGAAACTCATTTATCTGCCTTTTCTGTCACTTTTGTTTGCCTTGCTTCTCGCCTGCACCTCTTGCAATACTCTGTTCAAGCCTCTTCCTCCTTTGAGGACATTTTGCTTCTCCTCTCTCATTCTCTCTACTTTTGATCTTCTTTGATTTTTCCTCTCTCTTATGCTGACCTCTTTGTCCCTCCCTGCTTCTTTCCTAGCTCTCCTCCACTTTTCCTCTCATATAATCTGGCTTCCCAAGCAAATCATTTGATACCAACCTTTGCTGTTCCCAGATCATTCTCATCAGCATTCTGCTTCCTACTCTGTCTGTGATAACAGAAGAAATCAGAGGCTTCTAGAACTGCAGCAGCAGATCTGGTGGCAAGGAACAGTGAACAGAGCTCTTACACTCTGGACAGCTGTACAGGCAAGATGATGAGACAGCAGCAATCCATAGCAGTGTTCTGACTTATTCCACATCAAAGGCTGATGCATTGCTACAGAAGCACAAACACCCCCCTCCCCCCCCGCACCCCTTAAAGACTTCAAGATGTCATAAGCATTTATACATGGAATTTAGTCTTTTCTGATCATCTGTATAACGTTTTACCTCCTGCTTCATGAAAATCATGGACTTTGAATCACACGTATATTTTTACATCAGCTAGAACTTGCTACTGGAATATCTGTTCTGGCTGCTAATGAGAAAAGGCACATTGTATGAGCTCCCTCTCACTGCCAAGTCTTATAAAACAGTGAATATAAAAATGTGAATACTTGAAGAAAGTGCCAAGTTCATGGAAGATCAGATGAAAAGCACTGGGGCAGGTGCAGAGAAATGCTTTCATAAAGAACAAACTTCTTACTTCATATGCTTCATGATCCAAATGTGGGTACAGAAGTAACGGAAGTGTCCTTATGGGCATATGCGTAGCTATGTTCCCTCTAAGCCATGTGCATGTGCGCGCACACGCAGGTTGTGAAACCCATACACACAACAAAAGAAAGCATGCACAAAAAAAGTCAACAGTGCTAATATTTTTATGCTACTTAAGAAGGTGATTTCAAGTAGCATGTTTCAAATAAGGTTTTGTAATTTATAAAATTATTTCCATCACCATATCAAATTAAAATTTAGACATTATTTGCATCATACACACTAACTTTGTTGCAGTTACAAGTCTGACCACACTCATTGGAGTGCGCACCAATTTGGACACTGGTCCCAAAAATTTGCACAAAAGAAATTTTTTGCGCACACAGCCTATGAAAAATTAGAGGGAACACTGATGCGCAGAGTGGTGGGGATTTTTGTTTGTTTGTTTGTTAAAGAAATGGTAGAGAGAAACTTCCAAACTCCAGGGACAAAGAAAGAAAGATGTAGAAATGTGGTTAATAGCTACAGGTGTCAGCTTCAACCTCAAGTAATAAGAGCTTATTCAGTGCAGTGTTCTCTGAAAGCAGAATATGAGGGTTCTGGGTGCTATTCTTATTTACACAAAGACAACTTTACTTCATGCTGGCAGTGGAAAGGGGACTTAAATTAATGTGCATCTATTTTAAGCCCTCTTTGCACTGCCAGAGTGGTATATAATGACTTATGTAAATAAGAATCAGGCTCTCCATACTTAAACTCGTGGTTGGTAGCATTTCGAACCACAGACATCAAGTGTGTGAGAGATGTTTATTCTATTTAGATTAGAAACTCTTTAGAGCAGAGACATTCTTTCATACATCTCTAAAGCTCTACATACCCTTCTGATACTATATAAAATCAGCTTCATTTATTAAAAGCATTCATCTGACTTCCTAGGCATCTGTAAAAAAATAATAAGTAATCACAACAAAGAGTAAAATATTCTTACCACAAAGAAAAAATAAAACACAAAAACCTCCTCTATGACCTAACCCACTTTGCAGCCCTCTCAGAAAGCAAATAAAACACATCTAAATAAACATAGACAATGCTGAATAATGTATTAAAGCATTGCTTCCACAATGGGTCAGGTAGCCCTACTGTGCAATGTACTTGGCAGTTTTAGTGTATTTTCAACTCTGTAACTGAACGCTGCTTTATGAGAGGAAAATCATGCTTCATCACACAATACTTTTTCAATGGCTGCATTTCATTATGAAGAGTATATAATTTTATTATTTGATAAATGTGAATGAAGATGATTTATACCTCCCACAGTCTTTTGAAAAAACCAGAGTATGATGCTTTTCTATTTTTCAAGATTAGTTTCCTCCTTCACAGGAACATATTGCTTCATGAGCCAAGATAAATTGCTATGTTTTAATCATAATGTCAAATTATCCATTTCTAGTAACTTTTTAAAAACTGGCTTTCAGCAATATCACAATGTTCCCAATTCTATTGAAGTCTTCACAAGTGGCCCAGCACACTATCTTTTTGTCAATGTGTATTTACATTCAGAACTTTAAGAAACATCAGGATTTGGTAACATATGTAACATGAATACAGGTCTCAGCGGACAAGTCACCATGTCACAAGAGCACTAGCACAAGTGGCAATAATACTCTTGGTAGCAATCAGAGCATGCTCCCCAAAGACTGAACTGGTATAGAGATGGAACAGTGCCCTGATCTGTACAGCTGGTTCTTCTAGTTCCAGATTAAGATGGATTGGTGGGGCCAAAAGGGGAAACCTTGCATTTCTACTGCATATGCTATATTTGTCTGTAAATAAATGATAGACTGCAGTCTTTGGAATTGGCACCTGTCAGTCTGGTACTGTAAGCAGTGAAAAATATTCTTTTTCTCAGATACACATGAGTGCACAGATCCTCAACTGCTGTAAATCATCACAACTTCAGAATATGGAACCAAACATTTAATAAATAGGCTGAAAACGCAGGCAACAGAGTCAAAATCTGATGCGTCAAATCTAGTGCAGAATACAACAAAGGAAAAAGCTATATGACAACTTTGTTTTTTATGTTTATTTCCCCCCCAACAATGTAGGAATACAATGTTAGACTGACCTCTACAGGATTTCCCCAAGTATATCTGTAGAATGTTCTCTACAGTTTCAAATCTGGTCTCTTAAAAAAGTTAACTTGTTCTATCATCCATGTTTCTTAATGTCAGCTCATCTGTTCTTCTGGAACCAAAATGCAGGCTATGAAAAATTAATTAGTAATTACCTGAGATGAAATTAGTAGCTGTAAACACACAGTTGGGGGAAGTTCTCTAGATGCAGTTGTTAGATCTTGATCCGGCAAACTACTTGAACACATGCATAAATGCTTTCCTAATTTAGGGCTATAATTAGACATGTAGGTATGGCACTGATAAACAAATACCATCAGCAGTCACGTTTTCATAGTGGATATTGTGGCACAAAATTCTAAGGACCTGAAGTCCCTTTCCTCCTTATAGTATGTTCCCTTTGCTTCAATTATAGTTTTACCTTTAAGTTAACTGCTAAAGTGAGTGTAATCATTCCAGTGAGTTCAACTGGAAATAGACCAGGCCAGTACCAAGAAATATTCTAAACAGAACTACACCCAAATAGCAAGAATAAAAAAGTTATGGCACTGTTAAATTTCCTATTTGTTGGAGGCTTCCTAACAACATGCAAAAGGGAGAATGTTGTCCTTGGAAGAGGAAGTTTATCGGTATTATTTTCTTGTCCCAGATTTAATATTAGAAAACAATAGTATTAGAAATTAGAGTAAGCAGAGCATTATTGAACAACACTATTTTCTTTTTCTTCCCAGCAAAAGAATTCTCCCCAGTGTTGACTTTGTGAGCAAAACTGCATCTTATACAAGGTTTTCCACCTCATCTCCAAACCCCTAGTTGGATAAATTTCAGGGCAAAAGTCAATCTTCCATTATTAGAAGTTTGTACCATTCTTCTCTTGCATACCAATTTTATTTTACATTTCTCTTACTGTATCACCATTATCGTCTTTTAATACATTCCACTAAAAATACACAGAATTTTACTCCTAAAGTTCACTATTTCTTTAACTGTAAATTTGATTAATAATAAAAAACCTAGCAAAGTGTTATAATTGGTCTGGTGATCATTTTTAAAATCTATTTCTTTGTCCATGTTACTTCCAAAGGCTTATTTTATTAAAAACTAGCAGCCACAATTTTCAGAAGTGTCCAATGATTCTGGGAATCCAGCCTGAGCTACCTGAAAGGAGGAGTGCTAAAAATCCATCCTTAAAAGAAGGATAACTGTTCTTCCCATTATATCACTTGGATCCCATCGCCTTTGTACTTATCTTCAGAATTGGTACTATTGGTATCAATGGGAACACTCAGAAAGCAACATCCTATTCAATGTAAGTTGTAAAGGTGGCAGAATAGGAATTACTTACCAGTTCGTTATTAGCCAGATTGTACTAGTACAAGGGGGAAGGAGGGTGTATGCTACAGAGACACACATACCTTCCTTGAGTTTCACAATTCACATCCGAGTGCACAACTTGTGTTAGTCTATAAACTTGCTCTCCACACGAGGACTATGTCTACACTGTCCAAGTTATTTCAAAATAACTTTCAAATTAATTTCAAATTTATTAATTCAAAATAGCATTATTTCAAATTTATTAGTTCAAAATACGAGTCTAGTGAAGACACTCCACTTTGAAATAAGGCAGGAGTTCTTTTGACACAGAGAGTCTTAGCTAGACTCTCTTTTTTGAAATAGGGGAAGGCAGTGAAAAGTATAGAGCCATTATTTAAAAAAAAAAAAAAAAAAAAGCCAATTCCATGGCTTGGAATGGCTTTTTTCGAAGTAACTATTTCAAAAGAACTGCTCTTTTGAAATAAATGCAGGTTTAGTTATTTCAGAACAGTACTTTGGTATTTCAAAATAACAAAGTGCTTATTTTGAAATATCAAAATGCCTGCATGAACAGGTAGAAAGTTTTTTCAAAATAAGGCTCCTTATTCCAAAAAAATTGTTCAGTGTTGACATACCCAAAGTGCCTCGCCCAGGACTATGGCACCGACTGTAGGAACCTGGTGTCATCACTGCTAAACTTGGAACAGAGGGAAGTATTTAAATCCAACCAGATAACTCTTTTAATCGTATTTACTGAAAAAAATCATGAACCAGCATGGATTTCAGTAGTTTGGGACTCTTTTTAAACTACGGAAATATCCATTATGTTTTGGACCTCAACTTCCTTTTAGTGTTCCTTTCATTCCTACAGGTGGTCAGATACTACAGCAGGGGTTAGCAACCTTTGGCAGCCCCTGTGTCAGCCCTGCCCACCACACCTCAGAGGGTGCTGGGAGTGGGGCAAAAGAGGTTGGGGCCAGGCCTCTGGTTTGGGGCCACCCCCAGCAGCAGGCAGCCTCCGGGGCCCCGGCCACGGCTAGATCTTGCCCCTGCCAGCAGGCAGCTTCTGGATCCCAGGTCGGAGCCAGAAGCAGGCAGGCTGACCCACCCTGCTCCCCTTCAGCCATGCCCAGCAGGGGGTGGGGCTGGCAGGGGTCAGGAGCCACGCACATTGCTGCTTCTTTGTTTCTGCTGGCCGTGCTCCCCAGCAGGGAGGTGCGGCCGTGGCATGCGGCTCTTGCCGCTGGCCACGCAGCGCTGAGGGGAGCGGGGCCAGTGGGGGAGCCTGAGTGGCGCTGCGTGTCACTCAGGCTCGGCCCCCCATACCATTTTTGCCATGGGTGCTGGTGGTTGCCAACCCCTGTACTACAATGACAGTCAGTCATATAAAAGCCTAGAGAGTTTATTTGATAGGTCATTGCATGAACTTAAATGAGTAGGTTTCTTTCATCTCATACTGTTTAATTTTTACATAGTTATTAGTGGGTAACTTACCTGTCAGTAATGCAAAGTAGACGTCCAGTAAAATCTCATGTAGATTTGGTGTTTTCATGCCACAGACTTCATTTCCACATTTTATGCCTTCGGAATGTAACATCCACCATGCACCTGAACCTTCCTACAAGGGATATACTGATGTTTACCTGAGTCGGTTCCAAAGTGTCTAAAAGTGCCACAAGACTCCTTGTTCGTTTTATCTGGGTAGGGTTTATGTTACCTATCAATATCATTCTGCCGCAGAGTCCCAATTCAGAGCCCGCTGAAATCAGTGGAAGCCTTTCAATTGATTTCAATAGGTTTTGGATCAGGTTCCCAATTTGGGAATTAATATTTGTAGATTTATATAAATTTTTACTCATGTAAATTATGCTAAGGGGGACTATTCACATGAGCAAGTCTTGGAAAGGTTTATGCTTTTTGTTTAATTATACATCAATTCAAGTGAAGGTGAAAGAAACATGACTGCTGAAAGTTACAGCCCTTGCTTCGATGGCCTCAGCATATGCACTACTGACTATTTCCAGTCAAGTTTCCCTGTATGCTTCAACCAGCAAGTATATTCTAGGAAGCTGAAGTGATTAGTGTACAGTGAATATAATAGGAACCCATGCCCTTGCGCCACTGCCCTCCCCCCCTCATTAACATGCTAAATAGCTATTGTTCCTTAGAAGCTGCACAGGATTCCTTGACAGTAGCACGCAGAAGCTGTTTTTGCTTCAGAGAGGATACTAAGCCCTGATAGTAACAGCTGAGCGTCAATTTAGAAATGCATAATGTGGCAGAATTGGTTTCCAAAGTGCTGTTGTGTGTCTTCCCATGGTGCCACTCATTTTCCCTTGTTTCCCTCCAGGTCTTCAGTCTTCTTTGGTTTGGTCTGAGACCAAGCCTGTTCTGTTTCCAACCGAACATCATATATTCCAGTTCTTGCTGGCTACAGCCCTGCACAGGGTCTCTCTTCTCAATTAATATTCATCAGTGTTCCATATATCTCAATACCTACTGTCAGGCCTTTGATAGCAAAAATCAAACAACAGTACCAATAGAAACATAATAAAAGCATCTTTCCTCACAGACTACCCTTTCACCTCTCTTTCTCAGCTAGTGCCCACTCTCTGGACTTTCCCCTTGGAAACCTAGCATCTTCCCAAACCATTGACAGTCTAGACCTCCCTCCAAGAGTCCTTTGTATATTCTGGTTTCTCCACAGACTGGATCCTTATTCCTATCTATCACCAGGCCATCTCCTAAAAGTTTGGCTTCTTCCAGGGCCTGCCACTGGATTCTCTTCTCCTGCTACTCTCCCCCTTAAGAATCAGCCTTAGGAGGGAACTTCCCTCCTGTAGCTCTTCTCCTTAGCTAACCACTCCCAGCCATTACTGAAAACATCTCACTCTATCCCAGCTGGCTCCAATAACCGAATCAAGCTATCAGCTTCACAGAACATCACAAGAAGTTCTGGGGGTAGCTAATCTACCACAGGCAAAGCTGAGTCTGACTCTCCTTAAAGGCCAGTCTATGACACATGGACACTCATGACACAAGACCTACTTTCTCTCCCCTACAAAGGTGCCTGAGGAGAAAGGGAGGAAGACAAGAAGCCAATGCAGGGAGGTAACGGGTTAAATGGGAGCCAGCTGGAACCACGTAAAACCACTCCAGCATGAAGACCCAAGCTGTGCTTTGCCAACCTCTCCCCACCTTTTACATGGGCTTTAGGGAAAATCTAGCCACACAGACTCCTGCCAGCAGGAATAGAAACAGCCCACGCAAAGATCTTTTTCTCCTCTGGATAGTCCAGTTAAAATTACAGAGAGTTCTGATTTTTTCTGGGTTGGTTATTTGCTTCAACTTTCCCTCTCCACCTACTCTCTTTGCTTAATCTTCACTCACATCTACTATTTTCCCTTTTCCCTTCCCTTAGCTGATTCTCTTCTAACCACCCCCCCCCCACATCATCATGAAGTAACACAATGTCTGCTGCCATCACTGGATTCACTGGGCTGATGTCTTATACCCCTTTTCCACCCACCCGCCAACACCCCTGATGTCATCTTGTCTCTTTATACTATAAGGCACGGTCCGTCTGCTACTTCCTATTTGTATTGTGCTAGCACAATGGGTCCCCATTCTTAGTTGTCCTTTAGGCATCACCATGACAAACATGAATAATAATACCATTTCTTGAGCAGGAGGAGAGCAGGTGTAAGAGTTGGGATATAAATTGCTATGGATAGTTTTTCAAGTGTTCCAGGAGCTTATCTGGATCCAACCTCTCTTGGGACAGCATACAGAGTTTCTGTAGAGACTCCCATGGGGAGAGCATAGCAAGACAGATGGTGGTACATTTGAGACAGGCTCCCTCTTTTCGCCTCTATCCACAAGCAGTTCCGCAAAAACTGTGCCATGCAGCTTCAGGATTCCTTGCCTTTCCAGCACTATGATCTGCTTCCTGTATAAGCAGGCTTGTTGGTAAGCCAGACTGCTTGACTCCTCTCTTTCCTGGTACCACCCACTCATCGTCCCACAACACTTTCCTATGCAGTGTCCAAATTATCATTCTCTGCAGCAGTCTGAGCTACTTACAGATGATCCAATGTGAACCCATTCCACTCAGCTTCAAAGACCTCAGAAACTATACATAAGAATACATCCAGTGCTGAATACATCCAGTTATTCTTGGGCACAGCCCATCTCTTCAGTCTCCCCGGACCAAAAAAATAATCTCTTCTCTCTTCCTGCCTTCTCCTATGACCTTCCTCCATTTTCACTCCTTTCCCACTATCAGGTAAGTTTATAAGAAGGAAAAGAAAAATTTGCTTAAAGCCATGCCCAAGAGGATGTGTTAACTGGTCCTTGTCTTCAGGATTTCTACCTAAGCCTAGTTGCAATTACTGCAGGCACTATTAAGCACAGATTCCACAGCTATGGTCTTCTCTAAGGAGAGATGAGTATTGGAGATGTTGGCTATAACAGCAACCACTGCAGCAGAGAGTTGATAAATGTATTCAGAGGCAGGCTCCAGACATCCATTATTAGTTTGGATTGACTACACATTTTGGGAAGATTCTAACAAATCAAAAAATCCTTGTTAACTATGGGTGTCACAGGGTTCAAGTTTCTGCTCTATGTAATGGCTCTTAGTTTTTAAGATGGCCTCACTTATGCCTCTTCTGCCCAGGCTGCCAGATAATTTATCACTTATTTTTAACAAAAATTAAAACCAAAACAACATTTTTCACTCACAGAGCACCTTTAATCCAAACTTCATAATACTTTGACTATTAAGACTTGCAGCTCTCCTGTGAGGTAGGTAGCTGATATCATGCCCAATTTATAGATGGGTAAAGTAACTTACCCACAGTCACAATGAATTAATGAAAGAATCAGGCAGAGAATCCTGACACCAAGTCTCTATGCTTTAATCACATGAGCTACATGACCTCTGCATTTCTGACAATTAGTGAACACCTTTGAACTTTAACACATTTACAGAATGACACCTGATTGAGCATGTGAACCACTTTTCCAGAAAACAACAGCTTATAAAAATCAGCTATTACCTGGAGAGTCACATACGCACGGTGCTTCAGTATTGCGGCCTGAAGCAAGTGAGATAGGCTTCTGATTAACCATAAATGGTATTTACAGTATGTGAAACACTGAAAACGAGAAATTTTATCAGCTTTTACACAGAACATTTTTTCACAGAAGATCAACTTACGTCTGTTGCATATTCCACAGTTGTTAGGGGAATCCATAAAGAACCTAAAAGTTTGTCCCATATCAAGTCTTTCTTCCACAGCTCGACAATGAAGCCCTTTTCAACATCACTGATTTCACTGCAAACATTTGTTTAAAAAAAAAAAATCAGATATTGTGAGTTGGGACAGCAAACCTGCAAATGAGCCTCGTTAACTATTAATCTGAAAATGTGATTTTAATGGTGGTTTCATTACTGCACCACTATAGTACTCCAAATCACTGCTTTCTAAGCCTATGCATGAATATTATTATTATTTATATAACTAAACCTTAATTTTATGAACACCAATCTTACAAATGGCCTATTATATGAATGCTTTCTACTGACCAAATAAAGTTAAAAATAAAGAAAAAAACACAAAAACAAAAGTGATTCCAATAAAGAACAAGTTGATATCTCTTAGCATTCTGATGGCTTTAATTTGAGATTGTTTTCTAGACCTGTGAGAAAATAACAGTGCACCTTACTGAAACCTATGCCCCAGACCTTCTTCACTTCTGAGATGTTCATTTTTGTGAATATTTTCATTTTATTAATTTAATCCCATATAGGTCATAAAATTGAGGTTGAGAAATATGAAGTAACTGGCACCAAAATGAACATAAGTGTACTATTGCCACATAAACTTCCATGCTCTTAACTTATTTATTTCACAGCCCAATGCTTTGAGTGGCAGAAAGTCTTCCTGGGGTGGGGTGGCAGGGTGGCCCTAGAAGCCAATATTCCTGCTTCAATGGAAGACCTAGAGCTAGCTGACACAGCCCCTCTTCCACACCCCCTCCCCACCCAAAAAAGTATGGTAAATCAGAGATGCAAAACTTTTCTGGGCAGTTTACTGCTCTGACCATCAAATGGATTTTGAAGCTGCCCTCCTCAGGAGGAACCCCAAGACCAGTGCCCTAGAGGGAATCATACACATATCCTTTAGTGCAGCTGCTCTCATAGGTACAGAATTTAGTGTATCTAGCCCTTTGTTAGTCAGTTGGCTCACCAAAGAACATCTAAAATGTATTTTAATAAACTAAGAAAATACCAGCTTCCTGACAGACTTGCACAGTAATCTAAATTCCAGGCCTCTTTATACCTCATATTCTAATTATTTAATATTTTAAAATATTGATAGGTAACAGAACTATAACACTTCACAAAAATTAATATCTTCACCTTCATAGCACTGCTGAGACACAGCTAAAGAAACAGACTGAAAGGGCCAACCTGGGCTCCTATCCAAGTTAAAAGAGCTATTTTGAAGCTGATCTGTGATTAGAATCTAGCAGTTCCTAGGTTACTGAGGACTGAATCTGAAAATATTACTCTAATTATAAAACAGGAGTTGTTAAAAGCCCACCTGTATCACAGTCTTGGAAAAGAGGGGGGATAATCTTTTGTGTCAGTCCCACCTCTACCTCTCAGGTGCAAGGCTTGATTTTTTTTTTTTTTTTTGGTACTTGACAAGATACTGGCAACAAAAAAAAATGATTCTTACAACAAAACCACATATACTACACAATCAGCTCAGGCACCATAAACATAAAAACAAACAAAACTTTCTGAATGTGGAAGTGATCGAGATTTTGCATGGCTGCTGCCAAAGCTACACCTGCATCATGGTGTCACAAAGTGGGCTGGCCTGTTGAAGATTATGGCCTTAGTCCCTCCTGTGCTCAAAACATTGAGCTCTAAGGCGATGGATTTGAGGCCAATGAGATGCTAACCTGTAGGTCACCGGCTTTCCGGATGAAAGAGGCCAAACACACAGTAATGATTTATGTCAGAACAAAGGACTGGCTGGAGTTACCTGCAGCAAAGCGCAGATTAAAGAAGGAGGTGGCTTTAAGAGACAGAACCAGGGTTTTAAGAGAAACATTGAGTCCAACAAGTGGTGAAGAAACTGAAGAGTGATGGAAAGACTTGTTTTGAATGAGGCTGACATTTCAACTCTGATGTTTTGGTACAGCAGCCCCACCCAAAAAGGAGGTTTTATTTTACTTACAAGCTCCTGAATGTTGGAGAACCCCAAGAAGGGGAAAGTGATGCAGCATCACAGCCTGATGTTAGCTTGGATGTGACACCATAATGGCAAGTACTCAGCGCCGGAGCACCTACTGTGGACCACTTGTTGTGTTCCTGCCTTGGTTTCTCGGTTTCCTCCTTCAGTAAGGCTTGTATATAGTGACTAGCACCCTTTCAGGGATCTAGTTTATTTAACCAAAGGCACAAACAAACCTTCAATCCAGCATCCTAGCAGAGAGGTGTATTTTAGTTTGCTCTCTCACCTGATTCCCTCCTTCTCCCCTATCCAGGCCTTTCACTCGTAAGGCCCCTTCAACTCAGGACCACATTCTGGAGTTATGCTTCTATCATCACATGGAGGGAGACAAGTT
Source organism: Podocnemis expansa (assembly GCA_007922195.1). Lineage (NCBI taxonomy): Eukaryota > Metazoa > Chordata > Testudines > Podocnemididae > Podocnemis > Podocnemis expansa. The sequence continues at coordinate 2,916,183 of ML682232.1, forward strand.
CCTTCTCTGAACTCAGGGTCACTGCAGAGGTGAGACTGCTACAGCTCTTCCCTAGAGCACTACATAGTTTCCCAATTATCTTGAACACATTACTGCTCACTCGTAAGGCTTTTCTGCTGGAACCCAGGCCTTTACCACATTTAGACCATTTGGAACCAAGCACCTTTGCTCGGTCTCCTTTTTCATTGAGCTTTCTTACTAGCTCCCCTGAAAAGTCCTGCTCCGCAGGAGCTACCTGTGTGCACTGTTCCCTCTAAGCTGTGCGCGTGTGCGCACGCACACAGGTCATGAAACCTGCACACACAACTAAAGAAAGTGCACACCAAAAAATTCAATAGTGCTAATATATGCTCACAAAGAAATGTTTTTGCGCACACAAAGAAATTGTTTGCGCACACAGTGTACGAGTAATTAGAGGGAACATTGCCTGTGTGTTTTAGTTTCCTGACTAAGCAGGCCTCATAACCCTTTATTAGGTCTAGCTGTGCCTCTACTAGTTCATTGAACCTCAGCCATCTACCTCATTAATTACTCACAGGTGCATTCTCCTTAGCAGAGCCTGCCACAGGCAGGCCAGGTGCTTTATGCCCTCACTGGCCAGATAGATTGTGACACCCCTATTCTGTTATTTATTTTTTATTTTATTTTACAAGAGTGCTAAGCAGCATTACAAACTCCAGAAATTAAAAAATAATGACTCAGCATGCAAAAGCCAGGTCTTTTTAGAGCTTAGACATGATTTTAGTCTGTCTTTTGATGTTTACATTTCTCTTTCTGCCACCCAATGTGTGTGTGGCAGCTAATACTGCCAGCTCTCTCAAACCTATAGAACAGGGGTCTCAAACACATGGCCCCTTAGGGTATTTCCTGCAGCCCTCAAAGACACTGTTGTTACCAATATTTGCAATATAGTTATATGAAAAGGTTTCCGTGGTGCGGCCCTCGGGCTAATGTACTTGTCCTTATGTGGCCCACTACTAGTCCTCATGCAGCCCTCGTGGTGATTTGAGTTGAGACCCCTGCTATAGAATCAGATAACATTTGCCTCCGCCAAGCAGCTGTTGCTGGCTGCTTGATCGAGTGGAGCTTCCAGCTTGTCCCCAAAATTCCAGTTAACTAATTCTGTACCCCCACCAGAGCAGCTGGGCTATTCCTGCACCTTCCTCCCTGCCCATCTGTCCTGTGAGAATGGTGTTCGCTACCTTCTCTGCCATCTCCTCCTGTGTAAGGACTTACTGGGGGAGAGGCTTCCTGCAGCAGCCTTGATTGCTGGTCTTCCCCAGGAATCAAGTGGAGATGGCAACTGAACAAAAGTGGTTTTCCTAAGCAGAGCTAGAAAACACGTGAGTTGGACCTTCAGTATCATGACCAAACTGACTTCAGCATGGTCCAATGCCCATGAAATCATGAGAGTTTCCAATGCTGGCTCAAGTGATTACCCCATTCTATCAGGCTGAAGAGACCAGAATCCACAGATGATTAACACTGGTACTGGGGAGTGCTGCCACTTTCCCTCTCCGACATGTGGGAGCGAGAGGGACCAGGCTCTCTGTATTCCGACCCTATTGCTTGTGTTCACTGTATAAGGGAAAAGCTAGGATAGATTTTTTAAAATGTCATTCATTGCTATAGGTAGCAGACTGTGGTAGCAGAAGCAATGGAATGATTCCCCTGGCCTTTTTGTTCCACCTGTGAATCATGTGAGTGTTTTATTATCTGTTATTTAAGCAATACAAATATTTATATCAAATCTTTATCACACACTTCTGCCTTGGGAATTCATAACATTTAAGTATTGTCTTATGGTTTACCTTCAGTACAGCATCGGTACAATAAAGCCCCAGAGAGAAATACAAGTTATTTCATGATGACACATCCTATACATTTAGACCAACCCGCTATTAACTGTTTCCATAAATGTTACTGATAATAAACAATGCAACTATGCTGCTGCTGTTATGAGTGATAGTATTTTTATTTCAAATATTTATCAAACACATTAAATTAATCAAACAGGAATAAACACTGATTAAACAATAAATTATTTTCTTTCAGTTATTCACAGTGAAATCATGCATATTCATAGTTACTCATAAAAAGAAAAAAATACTGAAGCAACAAAACATGGTTCCCTGAGTTAAAGAAAACAAAACCAATATACGCTGCATTTTGCAAGCATTTTATATATTGTATGCTTTCGGGTTGCTTGAAGAGTCATAACCAGATTTTTCACTACACCTTGTATCCAAAGTGGATATAAAATACTGTCTACCCGTCCAAAGTGGATGTAAAATACTTCTATTCTGGTTCTCACTTTATACAGGTGTGAAGAGCTACCCCAGATGCAATGTCCTAATTTTCAATTTCCTTAGTGTTAGGATGATAATGTTGCACTGGCAATCAAAAGACAGAACCATAGGCTGAAGGCTTAAACTGCTGTGTAAACTAAAAGAAGAGAAGTTGCCAACTCAGTATGTACTGGTTTTTGCGCCTGATGATACAACTGGAGAGAAAGAGCACATAAAGAAATGGACTAGAGCATGAGTCCTCTCTATAAATTCTAAGTGTCTATTTATAGTGCATTTTAAAAGGCTGCTCTGTTGTATGCTTCAGAGAGCAGCAGATGGAGCCACAGCAGGCTCAGAAGAGATTTTCCCTAACTTTTAGCTAATGAGCTTTAATTATCACAGGGCAAACTGCTAATGGTCTTTGCTGCTACGAGGTGGTTTAGTGTCCTTCTGTCAGATTTAAACTGCAGCCTAAATAACACAATTCCTAGTGCAATTTTCTACTGATGCTTCTTACTAAATGGTTGATTTACCACTACAATTATAACTTCTTTGCCATGTGACAAAGACACACAATGTGGTGGAAAGCAAAAGCTTTTTATAGCAGAGAACACAAATTCTCTAAGAACTGAATTTTCAACAACTCTTATAGGAAATTTAAAAGACTTGAGTCATAAACAACAGGTCTCCTGTATAAGTCTCAGAGAGACTTTTTTTGAGGTAGCTACTGCATTAAAGATAGTGGAGAGGAGCCAATGCTGAAATTTAATGTTTGTTCTTCCTCATACAATATCCATTTTCCATGCACAAATGCATAGTGCACTTTAAAAAAAAAAAAACTAGTATGTCTAGATCAGTAAACTATCATAAAAATCCTAAAATACAGTATTTGTATTACATACCAGTGAGAATTTCACACCAAGACACAACTTCCCTACAATTTTCAGACAGAAAGCCTGATCCAGGTTTACACTAGGTCATCTCCAGCAGTACAAAGGAATCTTAAGGAGGGTGCAAATGCACATGGCACACATTTAAAGACCCTTTTATCCTGGCAACACAGTTTAAACTGGACTTGGTTTAAATGTGAATTAGGTCCAGAAACATTAAGATTTGTAAATTGAAACAATATTCTTAGACATGGCTATCAGTAAAACAAGGGTGATGAGATGGTGGAAGGGTGAGGCAGAAAGAGGAGTGGGTGGCTCAAAACAAAGGCAATGGCTGTAGGCAGGATTTGGAGACAGACATGAGAAACAATGTACAAGGCCTGCCATGTCAGCAATTAAAAGATAATCTCAATGACCAGGCACATCTAAACTGGCAAGCAGAGGAATGGAATGACAAATAAAAAGTTGTGTCTCCTTGAACCCTCTTCACCATCTCAGAGCTCCCTATTCCTTAGTGTTAAAATATGTTTAATGAAATTGGATCACAAAGGCTTCTCCTCCCCTTGGCTGCTGCTGACTTTGTCTGCCTTACAGCAGAATAGCCCACACTATCAACTTCTTTCGTTTTTGGCCTCAATGTAAGACCACAGGGCTTGGTCATGTTTTCCCCCAGCTGGTTTTCTCTCTTCCTGGTGCTGCCAGATGTGATTGGTCATAGATTTCATGATCAGTTTTCAATATATAAACAGAGTCATGACACAACGCAAACTAATTGACAAGAAGTCTCTGTTACTTACAACATAAAGTCTTGTTCCCAGCAAGGTTCACTTCCTCTTCTGTTTATTGTAGTGCTTTTTAGATTTTGGACTTTTAAAACAACATAGGTGTTACATGTGTCTGAAACAGAAACAAAAAAACAATTTAGATACGTGTTTAATTATCTGTGCTAGGAGCTCGGGGTACTGTGTCACCTGACTTGGGCTCATGGGGCTCCCCTATGGGGCTAAAAATAGCAGTGTAAATGTTCCAGTTTGGTTGAATCCACCCCCTCTTGCTGGGTTTCAGAGCTAGGGCTGCATCCTGAGGGAGAATGTCTACACTGCTATGGTTAGCTCTATAGTGAGGTCACCACAAGCCTGAGTCACTTGATCTGCTCTTTGAGACTCAAAGCCATGATTTGGTGGTATCCCCCTCCCCCCATCACCCCCTGCAATTTAGACATACCTTAAACTCCCAGTGCCATAGAGTTAACTCTAAATATTATACAACCCAGAGAAGGTTGTCTCTGAGTTCTATAGGCTTAGCTATGAAACCCCCATTACTTTCTGCAAATGTTTGTCTGCACAGCAAAAGAAGTTAAAATAAAACATTCCTAATGCAGCTAGCAATATAAACAGAGCTCTGATGTCCATCTTCAAAAATTTGCATGTTAGTTTTTTAGTAGGAGCAGATTTAATAGATAACTACTTCCTAACAGTTCTATGTGGACAAAGGGTACAGAGAGAAGTCTTCCCTATTTAGATGGTAGCAACTGGAAAACATTCTGAGAAAAGTCCTGTTCCTCAGAGGTATCTAACTCCCATTGGAACCAATGGGTAAATAAGTTAGACATGCATTTTTGCACATGCAAAAACAGAGGCAACAACTGAATTATGCATATTACAGTCAATAAAACATCAAGATATTTCCAAATCATGTTAAATTACCCTATATGACTATGTGTAGGTTGCAGTAAATGTAACAAAATCACAGAAGCACAAAGATGGGCACCAATACAAATCCAAATGTGGCATACAAGTTCTCTTCCAATAAATGGCAAGGTGCTTTGTACTCAGTCCTCAGTCACATAACAGAATTTGGTGCTGCTGTTGTGAGGGGATGCAAAGGTGGCTCTAAGCCACCTTTCATTATCTTCCACATTGTGGCAGGATAAAGATCAAACCGGTCTCTGGCATCAATTAGAGCAGCCAATTCCTGCTTTGGTTCAATACCATCACTAACTTCTACATTACTCATTTAAAGATCTACAGTTCACTAACATGCATTGTTAAAGTTTTCAGAGTGGTCAATGACTACAACAGCTACCATATGATAAAATTTCAGCAAGGCACGCTGGCATTTTCCAACAGCGTGGGTTTGTGAGGTAGGGCCAAGTAGTCTGGCCACACTCTTTGGGCTGCCAGTGATGCTTGCTGACTGAGAGGCCAGGTATGCTAACAGTGGGTCTTTCACTGGCTAACAAATTAATGGTAACAAATTAGTGTTAGTAACAAAAATCATCATTCACCAAGTCATCTGTTTATTTTCTACATCAGTGTACCAAGCCTGAGCATCTCAAATATCATGCCATTGCTTTCACACTAAACAAACTATTGGCAATGTCAACAGAGGTTTAAAAATCTGAAAAGGCTGTTTGTGGACAAAATCTTTAAATATTAAATCATTTTATTACATGGGGTAACTCTCTGAATGCTTCAAGTAATCTGACAGTGAATGACGTTTACAAATTTTCTATATCTTTGCTGCATGTCATTTTTTTTTAATGTTCTAATTATTTCAGCTTTTGGGTCTGTGCACCAGACTGTGTAAATATTGGAGAGGAATCCACATTACTCGGAAATCAGTTTCCTAATTCCAGAGATTCTGAACACCATTAAAAAATCTAATCTCCTATCTCCAAAAGACAAATCCCCCATCCAAACTGAAGTTAACATCCTTTCAGATACCAAAGTAATAGCCGTCTTAGTCTATCGTAGTTCAGCAAACCAAGCAAGGAGTCCTGTGGCATTTAAAGACTAACACATTTATTTATCACATGAGCTTTCGTGGCAGAAAATCCCACTTCAAAGTTTTTGGTGAAAAGAGATTTTCTCCCACAAAAGCTCATGAGATAAATAAATGTGTTAGTCTTTAAGTGCCATAGGACTTCTAGCTTGATATCCTTTCAAATATTCTGTGCAATTTTCAAATGCAGCCAGAATGGATGAGAAATGGAGCAATGAGACATGCAGATTAACTTTTTAAAACATGTTTTTAAGAAACTGTAACAAATCCATCTAACTCTGAGCTTCATCCACTTTGACAGTTTCACTCTCCTGTCTTATTGAGGTCTATGTCACCAGTATTCAAACCTGGCTCACCCTTCTGTTGTTTTCTCAGCCCCTGTTCCCACATAGCTGAGTGCCTCTGAAGAAAATCCTGACTTACTGAACTATAATTTTTATGTCTACAGCATTGGTATCTACCATTTTGAAGCAGCTACTTCTCCCGGATAGACATGAGTCAATCTCAGTAGCTCTTCTCTGCATTTGAAAGTCTCCACAGTGCTTCTCCCTGTCTCTCCCTTTCTTTTGCCGGAGATCTCACTGGTTACTTTCAGAAAAGAGACACAAGGTGGATGAAAAACAAACAAGGAATCCTGTGGCACTTTCAAAGACTAACAAATTCATTTATCACTTGAACTTTTGTGAGAGAAAATCCAATCTTCAAACATCTGATGAAGTGGGATCTCTCCCATGAAAGCTCATGTGATAAATACATTTCTTAATCTTTAAAAATGCCACCAGTCTCCTTGTTTCTTTTGCTGAGCTAGACAAAGATGGTTACCCCTTTGGAATTTGATTTTTTTTGTAAGAATGTCTTGGACTGCCCCAGATTAAAGATGAACAGTTATGTCTTATTTTATTTTATGTTATTGTGATGCCAAATCTTTAAGTCCTTCCTCCAGTTTTAAGCTGCATTTGTCTATGCCAAGGGCAAGCATCCTTTTCTGACCCCTGTGTCAGTCCTTCCTTCCCAACCCTCAGCTGGTGTCAGCAGACCCCCTCTGCTGAAAAAATGTGGCAGCTGCCAGAAAATTCAGCAGTAGTCACAGCTGGAGTGGGAGCACTTCCCAGGCATGCCACGGAAAGAAGTCGTCCAGAGTGGCTCATCTTGCAATATGCCTGGGGACACACAAAAAGAAGCAGCTACTTTCAAGGGTTCCCGTGCATGTTGCAGAAAGAAGCTGCTTGGAGTGGCTCATTTGGGGAGCATGACACTACAGAGAGGAGCCACTCCAGGCAGCTGTTTTCTGTGTCACATGAAGGCATACGCATGGAGGGACCCCCTGTGTCCCAGATGCACCTAAACGAAGCCACCCAGAGTGGCTTTCGGTGGCAGGAGTGGCAATTTCTCTGGTACTGCAGAGGGCACCGCATGCCGCTCTGAATGGGCTTGGGTGCCACTGTTGGCACACATGCCAGGGGTTGCCTACCCCTGGTCTATGCAGATCACTGAAATGTTTGGCTACATCTACACTAGGAAAAGTTAGTTCATATTTGTTAATTCGAACAAATAATTTCAAGTTTAGTTCAAACTAAACTCAAACTTATTAATCAGAATTAACAAACTGGACTAATTTGACTTAACGTTAAGTCTAATTAGTCCACTTTGCTACTCTGAACTAACTTCCCTTAATTCACATTTATTAAATTTGAACTAAGGGCTAATCCTAGTCTGCATCATCTTCAGTTCAAACTAAGGATTGAACTAAGGGTTTAGTTTGAGCTAACTGGCAGATTTTACTAATTCAAACTAAGCTTTCATTAGTTTGAATTAAGGAATTCCTTAGTTAGAACTAATGAAAGCCTAGTGTAGACAGGTACTAGGTTACTTCAGATTAAGCCTCCTTATTTCAAACTAATTTGCAAGTGTAGATACCCTTTGTGTCTGCCTGAATTTGGTCCTCCCTCTTCAAAACATTGTCCAGCCCTTGACCCTGGACTTAAAACAATCCCAGGCAGCCAGATTCTTCTGCTCAGGGTCATGGCTTAGTGCCCCCATCTGAACTAGACAGCTGCAGATCTATGGGGCTTCTGCACCCAACTGTACTTGTCCTTTGTCCTCCATGGGAACATTCAGGCACAGTCCCTGTGCACATTTGGTGAAACACCACCCATATCCACCCCCACCCTCACCTCCCACTACATACAAAACAGTTTCACTTGTCTCAGGGCCTTCTGGCTGTTTTTTCCCTGTGCAAATGTACACTTTAAGCATTAGTATGGCAAAAGTAACATTAAATTTTGTGTCATATTATGGACCTTATTCTTGTTTGGAAAGTGTTGTGGTTCATTTCTCTCCTTGTAAATAGTAGAACAATATGCGTGGAAAACTTGTATGTCATTTCTTTTACTCTGAGCCTCAAAGAACTAAATGGTTTGAAGATGTATAGTATTTCTAGCTTAAACAGATTTACTTTAACACAATGCTTACAAGAAAAAAAATACTCTGATCTAAATTTAGTATATGGGAAGTCAAACTTACCAGCTACTCCATACAATCTTCCTTTTTTCACTATAAAAAACAAAAAGAGAAATACAAGTAATTATAATGATTCCTACAATACTTTAGAAAATTCTTCTCTAAATATTTTTTAAAACTAAATTTTCATCTTTTAAAAATCTATTTCTCATTTAAAGATGCAAATGACCTCTATATCAGAGCAGCATCTGTATTAATACATCATAATATTAAGATAAAACTACATAATCAGAGCCATCTTCTGTCACAGTACTGTCCAAATTTTTGTCAAAAGGGTAAGATCTCTAAAAATCTCAAGGAAATGGGAAAAAAAGAGGGAAAAATGTGTCAAATAATTAGCTGGTATGTAATTACAACGTAAGAATACTGATTTAATGACATAATAGACCAGACCAAATAATTGACTAGTAATTTATTTCAAACACCACCAGCCTTTGAAAGATCTACACAATTCACTGTCTGTGGAGCTAAACATTTTAATGGGAGGTCAAGAAACAAAACAACTATATCCGGGGATTTAGCAGGGTAGCATGCTGGTAATCATTCGCTGGCATACCAACAAAGATATTGGCTGAGACTAACATCTATTTGACGGCACAGTATACAAGAGTGAGAAAAAAAAACCCCTAAATCAGATGGTTGCATGCTATGCTATAGAGTTAGAATCAGCACTTGAGCCACCAAGATTTGTATAAAAATGCTGCTGTTTCCTTTTGAAATAAGTTTCATATTTTAGTAGAGTGTCAATTACAGTACAGCATTTTTATTAACTCATATGGCAAACCTACGCTACTGTGAAATTACCAATACTCCAAGGATTTATTTCTCATTATAGCTAAAAATATGCACTATTTCAGCAAGGATAGCTTGGGTCATGAACAGAAGGCACAATGGCTTGACTACTGCTATATGTGTCATGCTTAGGCATGATGAATGGGTCTGAACTGAATCAAGCCAGGATTCAGGGTTCAAACCATATTGTTTTGTAATGTAGATTGCAATCCCACTTCTATTTATCCTCTTGGAGTTCACCAAAAATATTCCATTATTTTATAGGCTGAAGTTCTTTATCATCTGGACAGTCAAGTTTTCACATGCTATACCACAAACAACAGGATAAAAGCAGCCATAACACTGCTAGGGCACTAGGAAGTTTTGGATATGGGTGGTTGGATTTCAGCCTGTACAATGCCATGTAGATACCAAAGTCTCAAGCTGGGACCCAGAGTTGAGACCTTAGCCTAATGGTTCAAACAAGTGCCAGAAATTCAAGCCCTAGGTTAACAGGGCAGGGTCTCTTAAGTTACATTCTACTAACCCTGGACTTACACAGCAGTGTAGACATAACCAATGTGAGACATATACAAGGGTGCACAGGAAAGCAGGAATGGAACAAAGAACTGAACCTCAGTTTCTCAAGCCCCAGGATGGTGTCCTAAACTATACTTCTGATGAATACAATAGAACTTATTCATCATTGCAAGGGATGGTACCTTCAGCCTCACCAGCTATGTACTACACTAGATTTCTACCAGGCTGCATTCTGATTTTGTCAAAATTGAGCGAGTGATCAGATTTTAGAAGCCTACAAATTGAGGCATTGGCTGGAAGGACCACTCTACTTACTGGCTGCACCATTCAAAAGCCCTCAGCCTGTCCTGACAAGTGAAAACAGAATTATAGTATTCCATACTGATTGCCTCCTAATTATTTCTAGGTCAGATACGCTTGGTTTACATGCAGAAAGAAAAAGAGTGGGGATTGTCTAGCTGCAATCTTCACAGTCTTGGTGCTTGATAATTGACTGTGCCCAAAGATAAATTGCATCTCTCCCATTCCATTCATTGCTGTGTTGCCTTAGCAGAGGTAATAGGAGCAAAAAGCAGGACACTTATATTTCTGTCAGTGAAGCAAGTAGATATGATAGAACCTGAGGTACCAAGTCCATGGAAAATAAAATGTATGTTTACACATGTTACAGGGCCCACAAGCCATGGATGAGTCAAGATTTTTCCCAGTATTATCTTCCCCATACAGCTGTTTCAGTGCATTGGCAAGATGCCATTGTCACAATATGCACAAGGAAACACTATGCTGTTACATACTCCTTCCTAAGTCTCTCAGAAATCAATATTTATTTTTTGTAGGCAGGTGGAATTAAGTTCCTGTGAAGTCTGAGAGCAAACTTAAGGGAGACAAATGCTATGAAACTTGAGTGACTGTTAGAAAGGATGAGAAGCTGAAACAAGAGCTGTAAGATTCCATTAGCATTTAATGCTTCCTGTCTTGGCAGCTGAAAAAGACTGGATTCTAAAGACAAGCAAATTCTTCCTCAAAATCCCATCACAAGAAAAACATTATTGTGGCTAGAGAACTAAGAGTCCAGTAGAAAAAAAATACAGCATGTTCTACATGCCATCATAGTATGACAAACTTTCGGCCTCAGTAGGTCAGCTATTCTGGGTCACCAAGAACTATACTGTGCTTGGGGGAGAGAGCACAAGGCATTCCTCTCCCCCAACCCCCCCAACTGTATTACCCTCCCCTTATACATCTCTGAGCAGTACAGGGAGCTCTGTTTCAGTGGAGAAAGAGTGAGGCCATGGCTTTATTCCACCTTTGCCTCAGCCCTCAGAGCCAGCAACTGTGGAGAAGAGATATTGTGGTGGTCCATCCCTGAAACTCTAGGGGACTTGTGTCCTCTGCAGCACAGTCATCAATAACTTCACGGGGTCTGTGTGACTCCACAAATCTACAATACTGAGCTGGGTCTTCATACACCATGGTCCCATGAATAAAGAGTTTGTATACAAACTAAATAAAATGCATAAGAGAATCAGCATCCTACAAAGACCATTACATGTCCTCACTTATAATCTAGGGGGGAGGGTTGGAAATCATTTAGATCAGTGGTTCCCAGCATGTGGTCCAGGGACCCCCAGGGGTCTGCTTGCTGGCTGTCCCAGTGGTGCAGGCCAGATTACATAATCAGCCGGGGGGAGGGGAGCAAAGTTTTTTTTTTTTAAATGGGGTCCCCAGCCTGAAAAAGGTTGGGAACCACTGATTTAGATGAAACAATACTTTTGGTATATTGGAGAAAGTAAATATACTAGGAAGGTCCCTTGAAGACTCCAATAAGCAATGTAAGTATCAGACAGCTAAGCCTTTACAGAAGTGAGATGCCTGGCCTATGCCTGACAGGCTCCACGAAAGGGAACCAGCCTACCCAGGACCAGCTGGAGCTAATTAATTGCATAAATAGCTGCAAGGCACTTAGGTAGGGAGCACCTGGACCTATTAAAGGCTTAGGAGAGGTTAGCTGAAAAAAGGTCCTGAGTAGAAAGTGACCTCCAGAGGAGGGAAGTTCTTTCAGTTTGAAATAGGCAACAGCTTTTCCATACAAGGTGGTTTAGGACAGACTCTGAATGAGCAAGAAAAAGAGTATTAAACTTTCCAGGCACAGATGCCTTGCAGAGACCCTGAGAAAATGGGGGAATGACTAGAGAGCTCTCCAGGCAGCTGTGAAGTCTGAGACCTTCCACTATTAGCTTCTGCTGTAAATCAGAGACTCTCATTCTAAAAGTCTTGTGTTTTATCTTGGCTCCGAGATAAGAGCCTTTTGAATACTTTCTCCTTTCAAAAGAGGAGATCCTCTACTGTAAAGTGGAGTATTTGAGTAACCTCATTCAAGAGAGGAAACTGAGATGAGGCTCAGCACAACTATACTTACCTCTAAGGGGGTGCTTGGAAAATGACTATACTCCCTTCTGCACCATATCACTGGCAGAAGCTCCTTACTGTGTTGCTTAATCCTGTTTAACATTCAATTTATATTAATACCTATGCTCTCTGAGCATGGCTGTGCTATCTTGTAAGTGACCACTTCAACAATTTAGTAGATGGACATAATGTGAAGTAAGGTCAGTGTACCAATGAGGATGGTGTGGCATCCATCAACTACGGGCACTGAGTTCAGTGTGTAGCTCAATAATGTCTATGTAGAATAATTGCTCAAAAAGCTCACAGGCTTTGCATAATCTAAAAGTAGCTCCTATTGCCATCTAGAGGCATGGGCTATAAAAATGTCTGTGGAGAAAGACGTATTATCTAGCTTTCAGTAACTAGAAAGAAAACATCTTAGGCTCTAACTTGTAACAAATATAAGATCCACTGTCTTATCACTTCCACAGATCAAGAAAGCTCTAATACAACCCAGAATCATTGCTTATATAGACGTAACAGTTGTTAAAGTCTAACCCTTGCCATTTCTTGCTGTAATTTCTAACTCAAATATGTCTGTTAAAAGTTTCTTAAAAATTGCATTTTAAAAACAGGAACAGTTTAAAATTTTTCCCACCAATTTAACGTATAGCTGGATTCAGGGCCATAACTACTGTTTACAGTGCTCTTTACACTGGTCGGTGCCTGGAGTGAGCAGTGCAGAACACATCCCTAAATGGAGCACCTCAGTGGAGCCGCTCCAGCGCGCCTGGGGCAAAGCCCTGCTCTCCCTGCCATAGTTACGGCCCTGCCTGGATTTAAGCTGATATTACCACCATGTACAAATAAAACCTGTGGCATAAATACATTAATACATAGCTATATATTTCACTATTGGAATCTCAAAGTTGTAGGTAACTGACAGTAAATAAAAATAAAATATCAGAGTTGTCAGATACTTCTGCATGATTGCCAGGTTCCAAAGGGGCAGCTGTGTTAGTCTAGTAAAGCAAAAAGGGGAGTCCTGTGGTACTTAAAGATTAACAGATTTATTTATTTATTGCATATCACAAATAAATCTGTTAGTCTTTAAGTGCCACAGGACTCCTTGGGTTCTTTTTTTTCCTCCTGCATAATTGTTATACTCTTCTTAACAAACAATGCATTCTCTTCTGCTTGTCTCTCCTGCCAATATTACATCTGTCCTGTCCAGCCTCTCTTCTCCCCCTACCTCCTTTTCTTCTTTTCCTGAAGCCCCCAAACCACCTCCCAGATTCTACTGTGCTAGCAAAAACACTGCTCAACAACCTGACCAATCCCACCGGTTCTCAAACTCTGTGAAAAAACTTTTCCTCTCAGACCTCAGGTGGAGATTTTATTAAACTGTCTTAACATGAGTCCATTCCCCAGATCCTCCTTTTTCCCTTTCTTGAAAATAGGCACTACATTTGCTTTTTTCCAATCCTCCGGCACCTCCTCCGTTCTCCATGAGTTTTGAAAGATAACGGCCAGCGGTGCTGCTATCTCATCGGCCAATTCCCTTAGCACTCTTGGATGCAGTTCATCCGGCCCCATGGACTTGTGCACCTCCAGCTTCTTTAAGCAGTCCCTAACCTGACCTTCCGTCACCAAGGGCCTGTCTTCTTCTCTCCCATCTGCCACACCCATGGTAGTGGGCTGGGAGCTGACCCTGCCTGTGAAAACTGAAGCAAAAAATGCATTGAGCACTTCAGCTTTTTCCTCATCCTCTGTCACAAGGATGCCTGCCCTATTCAGCAAGGGGCCTACACCATCCCTGATCCTCTTCTTGTTATTAACATATTTGTAGAACCCCTTCTTGTTATCCTTTACATCCCTTGCTAGCCGCAACTCCATTTGGCCTTTGGCCTTTCTGATTTTAATCCCTGCAGTCCCTAGCAATATCTTTATATGCCTCCTTGGTCATCTGACCAAGCTTCCACTTCCTGTAAGCTTCCTTTTTATGTTTAAGCTCAGAGCAGAGTTCTCTGCTAAGCCATTCTGGCTGCCTCACGTTTGTTCTTTCTCCTAATTGGAATGGCAACTTCCTGTGCCCTTAGCAGGGTTTCTTTAAAATATAACCAACTCTCTTGGACTCCTTTCCCCTTCAGATTAGTTTCCCAAGGGATCCTGCCCATCTGTTCCCTGAGGGAGCCAAAAATCTGCTCTTTTGAAGTCCAGGGTTTTTGTTTTGCTTCTTTCCTTCCTTCCTTTAATCAGGATCCTGAACTCAACCACGTCATGGTCACTACTGCCTAGCTTGCCATTTACCTCTACCTCCCTGATCAATTCTTCCCTGTTTGTGAGCAGCAGGTCGAGCGGTGCAAGGTCCCTAGTTGGTTCCTCTAGCATTTGTACTAGAAAGTTGTCCCCAACATTCTCTAAAAAGTTCCTGGATTGCCCATGCACTGCTGTATTGGCCTCCCAGCAAATGTCAGGGTGATTGAAGTCCCCCATCAGCACCAGGGCTTGTGATCTAGAAACTTCTGTTAGTTGTCTATAGAACACCTCATCCACCTCCTGCTTCTGGTCTGGTGGTCTATAGCAGACACCCACCACAACATCCCCCTTGTTGCTTTCCCCTCTCAATGTAACCCACAGACTTTCTATTGGGACGCTTCCACTTCCATAATGGAGCTCTGAGCAGTCATAGAGCTCTTTTACATATAACGCTACTCCTCCCCCTCTTCTTCCCTGCCTGTCTTTCCTGAACAGTTTATACCCATCCATGGCAGAGCTCCAGTCGTGCACACTATCCCACCACGTCTCCGTTATTCCTATAATATCATAGTTCTTTGTCTGTGCTAGTATTACCAATTCTTCTTGCTTATTTCCCAGGCTCCTCGCATTAGTGTATCGGCACCTAAGATACCCGGTCGATTGCCCTACTTTGTCATGTTGATTTCCAATTCTATTACATAAACCTCCTTGCATTTTTTCTTGGAGTTCTCCTCCCCCACTCTCCTCACATATTGGGGTTTCAGTAGAGCACTTAAGACATTTATTTGATCCCCCCCATGTTCCAACTACCTTCTCTTTTATTGCTGTTGATACAGTCCCAGCACCCCCCAAGTTCCATCCCTTCCCCCAGATCACCCACATTGTTACTTACCTGTGGGCTTTGGTCTCCTTCCCCCATTGAACCTAGTTTAAAGCCCTCCTCACTAGGTCAGCCAGTCTGTGCCCAAACACGCTCTTCCCCTTCCTGGACAGGTGAAGGCCATCTCTGCCTATCAATCCTCTGTCCTGAAACAGGACTCCATGGTCAAGGAAGCCAAATCCCTCCTGACCACACCATCTTCACAGCCAGGCATTCACCTCTAGGATCCATCTGTCTCTCCTCAGGCCTCTAGCCTTGACTGGAAGGATCAAGGAGAACACCACCTGTGCTCCAAACTCCTTCACCCTCGGTCCCAGAGCCCTGAAGTCACCTTTGATCTGCTGCGGATCACCTCTCGCAGTATCATTGGTACCCACATGGATAAGAAGCATGGGGCAGTAGTCTGAGGGGCAGATGATTTTAGACAATCCCTCTGTTACATCACGGATACGGGCACCTGGCAGGCAGCATACCTCTCTAGAGGCCTTGTCAGGGCAACAGATGGGTGCCTCCGTTCCTCTCAGGAGTGAGTCCCCAATCACCACAACCCTACGTTTCCTCTTAGGTGAGGTGGCTGTGATCTGCCCAGCCTTTGGAGTGGATGGCATCTCCTCTACCTCCTTTAGTGTGTCCGGCACCACATAACGGTTCCTCACCACAATGGATGGTGGGATGTGAGCAGGCGTGGAACACCGTCTACTGCCAGAGGTGACCAGCTGCCAGTGTCCTTCCTCTGCCATAGGCATCCCATCCATTTCCAGAGCTGTGTCAGTAGCCCTTGGCATTGGGATAGGGACCTCCTCCTTGCAGGTCTCATCGTGGACACTGTTAAGGAACTATTCCAGGGCATAGATACCCGTGAGTCGTGACACCTCCTCCTGTAACTCTCCTACCTGTTTCCGAAGAGATGCCACCAGAAGGCACCTATCACATAGGTTCATCTCCCTAGCCTGATCATCAGTGGCAGGAAAATGAAGGCCACACTCCCTGCAATTCCACACCAGGGTCTGGGTGAAGATATCTATGGACAGACAGTCTGTCTGGCTACAAACACAGGCAAAGGAAACAGCAGGGGAGCTGGCACCAGCAGTACGGCTCCTCTTCACCATCTTGGCCTCACCAAACTCCTCCCCCAACTCCCTCGCAAACTCCCCTGTTTGCAGTCCCCTGTTCGCAAGCTCCCTCTCATCGCTCAAGCAGTGGCTTTTAAAGGCCTTCTCTGCCTAGGTCAGCCCTTGCCCCTTGTTAGTCACACAGGGGCAGGCCAATCACAAGGCTGTTAGAAGCTGGTGATTAAAGGTGATCAGGGAACAATGGTGCAAACAGCCCCCACCCAACCACACAAGCACAGTCCGACAACTAACAGCAATCACCTGTAGGGAAAAAGACACAAGCAAATCACCTGTAGGGAAAAGGACACAGTCCAATCACTTACCTTGGATGCACCTGGTACCAACTCCTTCCCTCGCAGACTCCCCTGCCTGCAGTCCTTCTCAGAGGAAGGCGAAGGGGAAGGTGCCCTGCCTGACCACCTCCTGGACCTGCTCCTGCTCCCCCACCACCACCACTACTACCACCACCTCCTCTACTGCTGATCCTGCTCCCTTGTTCCTGTTCCTGTTCCTGCTGCTGCTGTAGCTGGCTGGCCTCTCTCCCTCCCACTCCCTTGCTCTGTGGGGAGGGGGGGGGAGAGCTAGAGAAGAAGAAGAAGATCTTCCAACACCACCTGGAGAAGACCAGCTCTCCTGCCAGCCAGCCAGCTAGTCCCTGCTGCTGCTGCTGCTACAGCTGAAGCCTGCTGCCTCTCCAAGGAGAAGAGACTACCACCACCACTGAGGGGAGGCCTCCAAAAACTGAGACTCCGCTGTTTGCAGCTGGGGGTGAGCTATCAAGAGACTCTAGACTTAGTTACCACCATTACCACCCCCAGCTGCTGCTTCCCTGGCCTCCCCTCTCACCACCAAGAAGGCAGCAGGCTTCCACCAATTTAACACCTTTGGACTTTTCTCAGCAGCAGGGACTATAGAACCACCTCTCCCTCAGCAGTAGCAGCCTCCCCTTCCTATAGTTTAGTCCCCCCCTCCTTTTTTTCCTCTTTCCCCCCTCACCCCCAGTGGCTGGAGGGCCTCCCACCCTTTCCTTGCCCTCCAGCTGGCTCAGTGCTCCCTACCCCTCACAGACCCCTCCCTGAAGCCCAGAGTTTGGTTTCCTTCCCTGCCCCACCCCATCCTTGAGAGTTTGTTCTTTTTTTGATTCCCTTGCCCCACCCTTTAGTCCCTATTGTTTTTTCTGCCCCACCCTTCATGTCCCTCAGCCCCAACCCTACAATATCCACCCCCAGCCAGAGCTGGCCAGGTTCATAGAGCGTTAATTTCTTTTTTGTTACCCCCCCCCGTGCACTGCACTCCCCTGATATAATTGTGCCTCCCACCCCACCCAGTGCAGCCGGAGGAGCCGGCTCTGACTGACCCAGACAAGCCCCTTGTCCTTCCCTCCCTGGCACCCTCCTCCCTTGCCTGCAGCCTAGCAGGGAGGAGTGGTTGCCACCCCATAACTCCCATAAAATCCACCCCTCCCCCACCCTTTTCCCATTACCTGGTCCCCCCACCCACCCATTTTGCTCCTTACCCCAGTCTACCCCCCCCCAGGTATCCCCTCCTGTTCTTGCCACTCCGAGAACATGGAGACCTCCCCTGCTCCCTCTGAACCTCTCCCAGAGCCTGCTCCCCCCTCTCTCCCTGCGGCTGTCCCCTTGACCACTGCTGCCACTCCTTCCACCTCCGGTGCCGCCACTAGGGCACCTGAGGCAGCGGGCACGGGAGGGGCCTCCGCTACTGCCGCCCCAACCCCCTCAGCCGGGAAGAAAAGCAAGGGGAAAAAGGCAAGCAAGGGCCCCGCTGCTCCTGCAGCCCCACCACCGGCTGCGGCTCCTTCTTCCCCTGCCATTCCCTCCACCAGTTCTGGGGGTCTTTCTGCCCCCAGAACGTACGCCCAGGCGGCTGCCACCTCTCCACCCACCGCCACAACATCAGCCCGCACCGCCTCCTCGAATTCGACCTCGGGGGGCCGGGGCCCCTTCCCCTCCTTGACCAGGAGGCACGGGGTCCGTTGCCTCCTGGTGGCTGCCTCGCCCCACGTCGAAACGTACGTGCAGGCGATGGCGAGGGTGGTGGGGCCCTCGGCCATTGTGGCGGCCTCCAAGATGTTCGGGAAGATGGTATTCTTCCTGGCATCGGAGGCCGCCGCACAGGAGGTGGTGGTCAGGGGCTTGGCGGTGGGGGGCGTCCACGTGCCGGTGGAGCCCCTGGAGGACCTGGGCGTACGGGTGGTCCTCACCTCCGTTCCTCCCTTCCTCCCCAATGCCGCCCTGCTTCCCCTCCTCTCCACCCTGGGGAAGCCGATATCCATCATCAGCCCTCTCCCACTGGGCTGTAAGGACCCCGCCCTCCGTCACGTTCTGTCCTTCCGCCGGCAGGTACAGATCCAACTGCCGCCGGCGGGGGCGCGTGACGGGGTGGCACTGGAGGGGTCCTTCATGGTGCCCCATCAAGGGGCCCATTATAAGATTTTTTATTCTTCGGGGGAGGCCCGGTGCTTCCTCTGTAGGGCCACGGGGCATGTCCGGAGGGATTGCCCCTTGGCCCAGCATGACGAGGGAGCAACTGGGCCCCCCGGAGCTGATACGGGCGCCGGCCACACCACCGCCGGCGACCCAGCCCACCCGGCCACTCAAGCTGCCTCTCCTCCATCGAGGGACACAACTGCCGCTGCCTCTCGGGACGTGGGGTTGACAGCCCCACCATGCCCGGAGGAGCGGCTGGGCCCCGTCGCCTCTTCCACTGCACCACCTGGGACGGGGCCCAGAGAGGAGAGAGCAGCGGCCGTGGTGGAGGCCCCAGATATGGGAGAGGGCGCACCCCAGGGGGAGGGTTCCCGTCCCCTTGATGTCCCTCCCCCGGTTCCTTCTCCCCACGAGCCTTTGCCCTTGCCGCCTGTTCCCGCCCCTGCTGGACGGCCCTCAGACACCATCTTAGAGGGCCAAGTTCTCCCCCAGAGGACGCGCAGCAAGAGAAAGAAGGCTCTGTCCCTCCCCAGCATACCAGATGGGGAGGAGGCCCCCCGGAAGTCTTGGCGGGGGGCTGAGGG